>JBCAUA010032867.1:0-12247 GCA_038406235.1 Peronia verruculata | reverse complement strand
TGTTGTTGTTGTTGTTGTTGTTGTTGTTGTTGTTGTTGTTGTTGTTGTTGTTGTTGTTGTTGTTGTTGTTGATGATGGTGATGATGATGATGTTGTTGTTGTTCGACCTTCGTTGTTGGAGATGACCACGGCATCGATCTAGGTAGGCTGTCTCGGTGGGTCCGGAGGTGACTGGTGAGGCCAGTCCGGGTGAGGAAGCCCCTCCCACAGGAATAAACAATAAACAAACAAAAAACAAAAAGGCTATGCTCTAAAAGGTGTATGAAATGGAGAATGATAATAACTTTTAGATGATTATATCTTCATCATATGAGAATTAATTAGACTTATCCGCTTGTATCAGATAAATTTTTGATTTCAGATAAACAAGTAACAACAACAGAACAACAATAAATAAAAATAAAGTCATAAAATCAATTAAAGTATTCCGTTAGCATCAAACTTTGTTCTGTTTTGCAGCTACGGTGAGCTGACAGAAATTATGGCCCTGCCATGAGTCAGTATGGTACTTGCATATCCGACTTGGCCATTGTAATGAAAAACACATTCCATGGCCCAACTGACACGTAAAAAAAAACAACTCATTCTTAGGACAAAATATCCTTTCAGAAAAACGTTAAAGAGATCAGGATACGGACAAGAAATTTTTAAAGCATGCTCAGATCTGAGTTTCGAGAACCTGACCCCTGGCTCCCAAGCATCTCCTTTTCGTCCTCGATCTCATGGATGCGTTGTTACATTTTCACATTATAACAAGGGTTGATAATGTTTTCCCCAGGGGAAACCTGCGACCATTGATCATCCTCAAAATGTTCATTCCGATTTGTGTTCATAGTTCCAAGCCGCTTTATTCATATTAGTGTATGTATCGTATCCTTTAGCGTTTGTAGGGCCTGCCCCAAAAGTCGGTTTTACCCTTTCCCTGGCTAAGTTATCTAATACGTTTAAAGAATGATAGCCTAACCAACGTGTGCATGTTCATAATGTCGGTGACTTCGATCACATTGATAGACTTTTACATACACAAATAGCCCCATTTGTATTGGTGTACATGAATACATGAATATCATTGATATCATGTTTGATTTTGCGATAGGCCTTTAGCCGTAGTTATGTTGTACTTAGCTGAATTGAAATTCAGCCACGGCCGACTGTGCGTTAACAATTTTTAAACATAAAGTGCCTTTAATACAACATGACCAGCATTGTATCTGTTAATATTCCGTAACATACAATTCTAGCAGTATCTACTCATTCCAGATTCAGTGTTAATGGAAGAGTTATGAAATAAGATATTTTTCAAAATTTGACGTTAAATTTGTGAACAGAACTCGGTTGTGATTCTCAGAATTGGTTAAAATTGTAGGGACTTTTACAAGTCCAGTTTGCCATAGTAGATATTATGAAGTCCATATTGTTTAACGCTACAAGATGTTTCTGAGAAACATGCATGTGTTGTTGTTGTTATTGTTGCTAGCCTCATGTGTCATATTTTCCCCAGACCTTGTAATCCTCCCCACAGCGATCTAACCGTCCCAGTTGTTTGTATAATGCTTCGGTGTTGGATATAGTTACCAGAAAACAACGCCAGTCCAAGTGCTTGAAATCAGTTTCTGAATATCTAACCGTATCTTTCTCCTGTGACTTCAAACATCGTTACATATTGCTATAAATATGTCCCCCATACCCTGTATCTCCCGTCCCTACACCCAGCATAATAATCTCTTGTTGCCTGGATCTGTCCCCAAGCCTTCAATGTGACCTGCAGAACAATGAAATGCCTTCGCCTTCTCACTGTGCTAGTCAAACCTGCCTGCATAGTGAAAAAGGCTGGTGATGTTTAAGGTTCGCTGTAAGACCTGGGATCGCTAAAGGTATTTTGCCTTCATGCCAGCCCTCCCAAATCTGTTTTGCATGAGTTTATAGCCCAGATCCAAGCTTAAAGCCTAGCCTTGCGTTGACACTACCGAGATTTTTGGCCCTGGTTGAACTGAAAATCTAGTGACTGGTCTTCGGTGCTTTATTGAAAACTTTTTAGAACTATGCAGATAAGGAAAAACGCCCCAGTACAGCCCATAGTAGATAGATTGTGCATGATCACGCGAAATCACCTCAGTGATCTATGAAACACAAATTTAGATGTTTAATAAATTATCTAAAGAAAAACATCAATGAAAATGAATGAATAACATAAAAACGAACTCAAGGAAAAAAATTTAAAAAAAGAAAAGATAAGAGAAAGAAACAAACAAACAAACAAGAAAAGGAAAGACACTGACCAGGTATAAGCACTTCACTTCCATATTTGAGAAGAAAATAGCATTTAATGTAAATTGGTCATGAGTTAAGCGATTTCAGGGGTGGGGGGGGGGGGAGGAATGACAGTTTTGTTTTGATATAATATCGGCCTCATCCATAAATTTTAATAAGTCCGAAAGACCACTTGAGAACGAGTATCTCGCACACAGCCACAGGTTGGATTCTGCCTTAAATTGTCTTACCTGTCAAGACAAAGAAAGTTACCGTTGTCCTGTGGGTCACAAATGGCTTTCCCACAAACTGCTGCCGAGCGGCACAGCAGTGGGCAGTTTACAGTAGTCAGTGAAAAGGTGCAGCAGTAAATAGGTACCCAGCCCAATCCAAATCTTCCGTGGGCCACCATTGTCATTATGGCTTGTCATCTTGTTTTATGTCCGTGTCCCAGCAGGGGAGGCAAGCTGTAATATTTCTTCTGCTAGGGGTTCTTATAAGCTGGGCGAAATTTAACTGTCTACACCAGACTTTGCAAATACGGCACGCTGTTCAAGCAGAGAGGTTTACTGAAACTCCCAGCAGTCTATGGATTGGACAATGATATCATCCTTTGTTGTTGTTGTTGTTGTTTTAAAAACCTCTCCAATATCTCTGATCACACTGAGGCTACACTGTTACTCTGGTAAATCACAAACAGCACCATGAATGTATGACTTTCTACGGCAAATCCTTATTGTTTTTTAATATAGACGATAGGAACATCCAAAGATACTCGCAGTGAAAGGATTACAAATATCATAAACTCTTATTTTGGATGTAGTCAAGTTTACATTTAGCGGAAAGGATAGGAATAGGACACCGTGGCGTATATCCTATTTTTCGAATCTTTGGATCGGAAGGGAGCTGGTACCACAGATGTTTGAGGAATGTGTTTGTGGCACTTTTCCTGAACATTTTTCATGAGGACATGCAGGAAAAAGAATTTCTTTCAAAACTACGATTATGCGGATGACTCAGCTGCAAGACATGCACTAGCCCCCTTGTTTATTTTTCCACAAGTTTTTCAGTTTGGAAGAACTGTTCATTGTACTATGATTCACTCATCAGTCACTTAAGCAATAAATAAATCACAGGCACGTCAGTGACGAAGTCGATTTATCAGATATGGCTGTAGCGTGGAAATGTTGATCTATACATAATATGTACCAAACCTGGCCATGCGACGTCAAACTTGTGCGGTCAATTGCTTCAGTGCCTAAGTGATTGACGTTGATGGATACTGATAGGCGAATATAAGAGTTTGCAGTCATTTTAATAAGTCTTATCTTGGCAGCAAATTAACCACACTAAGAGAAAGAACACCCATCGATCCTGCTTTGGTCCTGAGATAATTATATGGAGTTAACGCTAGCAGTGGTCATGAGCATCATTTCTCGTGCCGTTGTCACGATGGCAAGGCCATTAAGACAGGCATGAATGAAAATTCAGTTGTTGTCATTTATATGTCATTTATATCTTGAGAGGAAAAGTTTCCTGCATGTACTGTTGTCCTACGTCAGCTGCTATTTCACGGCTTTTGTCAATTTCAGCAGTTTTCACTGGTTATGTCAAGTTAGCATAGTTTTGTCTGAGTATAATTGTTTTTTTGTCGTTACATTCTTTTGCCGGTTTAGTGCTTACCAACAGTCTCATCTTTATGATGTTTGAAACTGCTCTTGTTTGGATGCCAAGGTCTCTCACACCAGCCGCTTACCAATGCATTCACTTGCTGAGAAAATCTTCCTTTTCCTATTTCATTAAGTTCTATATTATCCATATCTGTGATTCTTGGATGTGGGAAGACGCACATCTTATTTAGGTATATATTTTTTCTGCATCACATCTGGCATTTAAACCTTTGAAGATAAGCATTTTTTTTTTCTGATTTGTTTCTAGCCTAGTACGTTCGTTCTTTCTTGTTTGCTCTTGCTGTTGTTGTTGTTGTTCTTGTTGTTGTTGTTATTTTCTTGCTTGAATGAGAAATCATTTTCTTTAGACTCTATGAATAACGAGGTGCATTGGTTCTAACTTCATATTTCAGATTCTTTGTTTCAACCCTGAATAAGACTTTTTTGTTCAATATCCAGTTCACTTGTGTTGTATTGTTTTTCATCATTAAAAAAAATAATAATAATAATAACTCGACTAGTCATGTTTAGCGATGTTTATTCTCCGTCATTGAGATCTCGCTGTCTATGTCCTCACAGAGTGAAACATCCCCCTCTTCCCCACTCCAAAGTAGTAAGCCGCACACTTTGTCAGAAGTGCCTCCTGTTCCAATAAAGACAAGGTGACCAACGACACAAGGGCATTTGTTTGAGCCTCACTAAGATTTTATAGTTTATTGGCTCTTCTTTTTAAAGTGACATGGACGACGTCACGTATGTGCAATTCACATTCGTGCAGTCTTTTCCTGCTTGACTCCTGTTCTTATAGTTGATAGCAACACAGAGGTGACTCCAGGCTGGAAGTCTGTGAACTGGCAATGCTGTCACCATGCTGAAGAGTCTATTGTCGGAATTATTATCTTAAAAGATTGAACCGCGGCTGCCATGATAAGCTTATCTACCCTTGTCCCACCCCACCCCCTCCCTATCCCCGTTTTTGCCATGTCATTTGCAATTTCCTCATATTTTATGATTGCAAGATCTTTGGGCCTTGGAACAAATTTTCATATGAAATATTTTGTCAGAACAGAAGGACGACGAGGTGACAGAGATAAGTCGAAAGTTAATGTCGTTTTACTCGCAAAATTTATTTCTCATGTTCCTTATGATTTTTTCTCCCCATCTATCTCCATCTCATATATCCATATCGCTATGTATTTCTTGTTGTTACGTATTCTTATTGTTAGCGTAATGGCAGCGGAAAATGTGGCCTGCACTGTAGGTATCACGCAGTGAATTCTATGAAAAGAATCATGGCATTACGCTATTATTTCTTCTGATTATGTCATAGCCACCCATATTTGCAGTCATCGGATCGTCCTTGGAAGTTTGAAGATTTTAGATATCAGCCCTTCTTTGAAACCTAGCCACAGATAACACACTACACATGCCCAAGGTTGTCATCAGTTTGAACCTCCACTGTCGTCCCCGAAACCACCTCAGAGTTCCACTTTTCTCGTTTGTGTGTTGTCGTGCAATTTTATCACCTGTTCGCGACGTCACGTCCCAGCGGCCTGGCTACGTTCAGACAATCTTCTCTGCCCGGTTAGCAACCGCAGATAGTTGTCGCTCCAGGACCAGGGCGACCTGCAGATCTTACCCAGTCGGATCAGATTGTCTTCTCAACATGTGAAAATAAAACTGCCACTCACCACGAGGAATAGATTTACAAGTATTTTAACTGCTCAAATTGACAAAACCGTGCTATTTTCGACGAATATGATTGGACCGCTCCCATTGAAGTTTGAAAACTGAAGAATTCTGCATAAAGTACCGCGCTATTTTAATTTGGGGCAGCACAGGCTTTCATTAGCTGGCTAAGGCATTCATGTCGACACAGAAGAAATAGTATTTAACAGTAGATAGATCGTAGCCTGTTTCTCTTGTTTCGGCTCGCCTTCTCGCCGATTTTTTAACACTCGTCTTGGATTTCCCTAGTATTTCTACCACAGGACATTACATAAGAAAAGAAATTTTGAATGACACAAACAGAAAAAATTGCAAAATGAACTGTGTGTTGTTGGGAACAGATAATAAAATGTGCACCGGCTTTCAAATCCCACGAAATGAGGTTGAGAAGAGCACAACATAATGTGTGTCTTAAGAGGCAAGGTACTATCACATGTCTACCTAGCTCTCCAGCTTTACGTATTTTTGGGGTTAATGCAGCTGTTGTTGATCCATCTTACCTGTGCTCGATGCCTTGTATGGTAAATTGTGTTAAATGCTCAGAACTGTTGTTGCTGTTTTACTTGTTTAAACGCTACGCTTTCCTTTTGCTTTTCACTCTTAGTCACCCACCGTATCTACCACCTGTCGTTATCTAAACAGTCTTATTTATTTTGGACAGAAACCATTCAATGTTGATATTTAAATCAGTCAACTTACTCCAAAACACGAAGGCAATATATGTATATATATATATATATATTTTTTTTTTCTCTTAAAAATCTGCGCTCCATTATCCTGAACTGGGTGAACACTGACTCCTCTATAAGATTGATCATGCACACTCATTACAAAGATCAACTGAGATAGCTTTTCCTAGACGTTCGATAAATTCTATGTGTTAATGTTATTTCAGAGAGCAATTTACTTCGATATGATGAAAAGAAAACAAGTATGAAGCGGCAGTTGTTGTTGTTGTTGTTTATTTGTTTGTTTGTTTGTTTGTTTGTTTGTTTTTGTAATATTATTTTTGTTTTTATTTGCTTTCTTTTTTGTTTTATTATTATTATTTATTTTTTCTTTGTTTGTGTGTGTATTTGTTTTTTTTTAATGGGTTGTGATTCTGTTTCCTTAAAAGAAAAATGGAAATGTAGTTCGAAAAGGTACATACAGTCTTGAAATTGGCCTTATATATAACTTTATTGCTCTTATGCATTGCCCGTTTCCTTGTGCATTGACACTCCTGCATGCGAGCATAACGTACTTTTTATGATGTGGCTTTTCCAGGCAGTTCTCTCTCATGACGGCCTAAATTTATTTACTTGAGACAGGATGGCACCAGAGTTTAAACAACTGTTCTGATACAAGACTTGAGATATGAGATAGCCCAGTTTATCAGCTTGTGCTTGGACTCGTCCTGACTTTGCCCGTGGCTCTTTGTCTCTGCTTCTAATCGGAGGTTGACTCTGTGGAGATTATGAGAATATAACCCTTAGCACATTTCACACTATGAGCATATTACTGACTGTTTGCCCACTAGCCTCAGGACCAACTTTAGAATGATGTCAGTCATGACCAGGAACTGACTATACAGACTTAGTTCGACTCCTGCTCAAGGATGATAACTAAAAAGAAATGAGATAACTAAAGAGACTTTTTTCCTTAACCAGCTGAAATGAACTAAAATAGTTTTTGTCGAGCTCAGACGTCGTCATTCCCGGCATGCTTGATATAACATAGGGGTATTCCTGGTGGGAACAAGAAAAAGGAAAGAAGACTCAGTAGAGCAAAAAGTAATGAAGAGTACTTTATAAAAATATATTTACTGTTTTTTTTTTTTTTTTCTAAGTTATCAGTTTTATTGCACATGATTGATTTTTTTGCAGCGACTCTCAAATAGTGCAGAGTTGTTCTTATCGCGTGATTTCCCCCTCCTATATTACTGATGTTTCACTCTAGTCACTTTCTAAAAATCAGATTATGGTATAGAATATGCATAATGTTGAATGACTGAAATCAGTTCCATAGTCTTGACATTCCGCCATTGCAACAGCTCTGTTCACTATCTCGATGGTTTGTATTATAGAACTCATGTTAGCATGAACCCTGTAGGTGGGTTGTGGGGATAATGACTTTTATTCATCAACCTAGTTTGCGATAGTGTATCCGGTATTTGTTCTTCTGCAAGACAACAGATTACCAGTATCTATAACAGATGACAATGTCGTGTGCCTTTCCGGGTATTTCCAGTTCAGAGTCCAAGGTTAGAGCTGGGGATTGATAACAGACCAGCTTTAAAACCAGTCACATATCTTAGCTTTATATAGTATTATATTGTTTATTCTGTAATGCCAACCCAAAGGCTCTTAGAATAAGACTAAATTAATGTCATCTGTTATGTTTGTCACCAGAAATTGGTCTCCACCCCTCCCTCCCATTTTTCTTTTCCATTTTTGTTCATTGATACATGTTATGTCATAGAGGTAAGATCAAATTGGATTCTTGTAGCAAAGGACATTAGCTGACGCTACAAAATGATTTCAGGAGCAGAATATCTTTTCAGGTGTTTGTACATGTAATAATTATGGCAATTGTCGTCAACGTGCAGTTGAACCATAACTCAAATGGATCAAACTCGGAATATGTCAAGCACACTCTTTTCGTTAGGTGAAATGTATACATGTATTAAAACTGATTACACCACACAACCCACAAAATATATATTTCCTTCTCTCTCTCTCTCTCTCTCTCTCTCTCTCTCTCTCTCTCTCTTTCAAGGCTCTCCACTGTAACATTCTTTTCAAGATCAGATTACTTGTACCAGTTTGAATCGGTAAGAGGGAAAAGATACGACAGTTATCTGACATGTTATGCTCGGAGAATGTTTTGTGAACTCAAGTGGCATGCCTATATTTAAAAACAATGTCTTGTTAATGCCTGCACAAAAACTTACAAATTGAGAGGTGCATTACAAGTCATTGAATTGCTTCATTGTCCAGGTGATTATACGGCTTGTTTATATGTATTTATATTGTTTCGCCTTTTCTTGTTTGTTCTTTGAACATCCAGCTCAGTAATAGCATTGTGGTTCCCAACATGAACACGGCCACTGCGGTGTGCAGATGAATAGTGAAAACATCTGCAGTAGTCTCTTTAGAGAATGAGAAAGCTGTCTTGACAATTCAGCAGTGTTTTTATCCGCAGCACTGTCGGTCACGGCTGTATCACTCAGCAAAATAATGTGAATGGCCCATGCAAGTGTTCAAACGATTATATAATGAAAAGCGTTTATTTATAATAATGTAGTGATTTGATACAGTGTGCCAAGGGGGAACAGTGACCGAATTTGGAACAGGGTCGGAAGAGGGAAAATGTTCATGGGATTATCTATAGTGAACATGCAAAGCTGATTAATAATCAGCATTTCCTATCTATAGTCTTATGTGTAAGTGTTAAGCTTTGCCACTCAGAAAATAGCTAACTGAATATAAGATAAGATCAGATACGGTAAAATAAGATACGCACTGACTATTGCGGCCAGGTGGTCAAAATAGATTCAGTGGTCTGTTGCGACGAGGTTTTTTGACCAGTCAAATTGCATCGTTTGATTTATCGGGGACTTTGAATTAGAACCTGTAGTTTGTAGATCTAGATTCTAGACTCTAGAAGGTAGAAGTTCCACAACAGACTGAGTGGTCCCAGGGTTAGATTTAGGATCAAGGTTAGATTTAGTATTCGGGTTAAATTAAGGGTTAGGGTTAGGTTTAGAGTAAGGGTTAGACTGAGTTAGGGTAAGAATAAGGGTGAGATATAAGATTTATCCATGTACCTTGGGACATTTTAGTCACAAAATTAAGACATCCTGGGCGCAGTAGACCGCTGAGGCCATTTTCACCACTTGTTAGCAGTATTTGTTTGTTTGTTTGTGTTGGGGTTTAACAGCACATCAGTAGGATCACGGCTTTACCGTGCCAAAACACGTCCTGGTAGCAATAGCCTCGTCAAATAAGATAACCTTTATTTCTCCTCAAAAAGAACTTCCATTCACTGTTGATTTTTGATTTACAATATTTTTTATATGGTATTATATGGTATATGTGGTACACACGTTTATATTCATATATATAGCTGTATAGATATATACGTATTTATTGTTGTATTTTTCTAAATTATTTTTCAAGATTTTACATCAGTATTGCTGATGGCGCGACACAGTCAATGTTGTATGTGGGGTCCGATGTAATCGCTTGTCATTGTTTAGTCAGCTCTGTAGTAGCATAATGATTGTGGTCCCCAAAAATGAACACGGTCACGGTTGGGTGTAGATGAAAAGTCAAACCCCCCGCAGTTGGATTTTAGGAAATCATTTCAGATTGTCCAGTTTGACCACTGCAACATTTGTGAACGCTATCACAAGTTTTCATATTTGGCATAAAGTTTTTCGTGTCTGGCTGTTCGTGGCTGACAAAACCCATTTATTGTGAGATGGTAGAGATACATGTAGCAGACAAAAAAAAAATCAACCCTGGAGTAGATTAAACTTACTGTGCTGGTTGCTTCTATCGGTTTAGTAATGACATTCAGACTTCGTCCGATGAGTTAAATGTGACGCTACCTTTCCTTCTTCTCCAGGCTGCCAAGAGTTTAAATATTTCTAGAACCGAAGACATTACTGGTATAGGGCCTTTCGGGTAACGCCGTGGAGCGTGGAGAGAGAGAGAGAGAGAGAGAGAGAGATTTGCACCGGGGGTACAACCGTTTAATTGAGGGTGTATGAATAGCCGCGGAAAGCCAACAATAAAAAAAGGTGAGAAAAAAAGAAAGCTTTCAGAATGTCTCGAACACCTGTACAATACAAGACCGTCATCGGCTCTGTGTTCTGGACAACTAAAGGATTCCAGCCGTAGTCGCTGCTTTTGAAGTCGCCAGGAATATTTTGAGGTGTGAATTTGGGAGGGATAGGAGGAAGGATAGGGAGAGTGCTCTCGGAAATGTAAGTTCTTGTTGTCTGCTTTGTAAGGAAAACGTCGTATGTCCCACTTTGCCAATTTTCAGAATTCTGTAGATTTTGATTCAATAAGGAGAGATCTTGTTGACTTTTAAAGACTAATTACCGGGTATGTTAGCTGAAGTGTTTAGGGTTCTGACCAATACGTGTCAAGAATATATATGTTTGCTGTGAACAGAACTGAATGGTGCAAATCATTGCCTGACTCAAAGCGATGATAGGTCAATTGATTTCATAGCATACCTTTAGTTCCTTCGTCTCTTTGTATGTGTTCATTCCAGGCTGTTTCTCTCTCTCTCTCTCGCTCTCTCTCCAGCTCTGTCCGTTTCTCTTCTTCACTAGATAAGTGCTTCTCCATCATCTCTGGGTCTGTCTGTAAATGTTGCTTGGTTGTCATTTTTTCTCTTTATCCACGCCTATAGTATTTGTCTGCTTTTTCATCTGTAGATTTTTTCATTGCTATTGGTCGCCTTGCTACCAGGGAGGAAACGATAAGTCACAATGGGCGAATGAAGAGAAAATAATAGGCTGTACCTGTTTGCACGGTTTTCTTTAGTCATAAAAGCTCTGGTACAGTTGATATTTTTTTCTTCACTCTCGGGTTTCCGGCACGCTCATTTTATTATTTCAAGTCTTTTGTCGGGGACATCAGTCGCAGCCGAAACCCAAATGTCCTTATAAAATTGTGAGTAATTTGGTTGTGATGCAGTATTGTGCAATCAAGGGATTGCATTGACCGGCAAATAGGGTAAGTTGCATGATCTGGCTGAAAATTTCTGTGGGTCCAAAAACTGTGATTTCGCTTAGTCTATGTAAACAGGCAGACACAAACCTTGACAAATATTGAAACAACATATCGAACATGATCCCTACCCAAAGCTGGGACAAAGAAACTCAGTGGCCGGAAAAAAAAAAGACGGGTCTATCAATTCTGTTTCAGAGCTTGATACAGTTGGCAAGGATACCTGAGGATTCTGGAAGAGACAGAGGATGAGAAACACTGGAGTGGCTGTCCCGGTGCATTATCTATTTCCTATCTCACTTTCCTACGTACACAATAAGTATCTCACATCTATTATTATATACCTGTCAGGTGCATCTCAAACCTTCTCCTTACGCGACAAGTACACAGTCCTCTGGCTTATAATGTTCAACAAGAACTGGGTACAGTTTACCTCCTTTACAAAAGGCATTCTTCGTATGATTCCAAAGGACAGTGTGAATCTTTGATATCGCTATTGAAGTAACTTATCATTGTGACTAAAAAGGAATACCATCTCATGTTCATTCACATGATTCCAACAAAAGTTTGATGCCAAACAATAGGTTTAGCTAGTGAGCTTTTTGCTTGATCAGAATTGTAATTCTGAATCTTGACAAATTTCTTGACATGGCTGTATGCTCTTTGGACCAGACCCTTTCTGTGATATTTGATTCTTGCATTCTGACAATCACTTTGACTTACGCACTGAACTGCACGTATAATGATATTATATTACGTTGTCTAATGGGTTTGTTGTGACTACGAATGCCACTTCTATCTATCTATCTATCTATCTATCTATCTATCTATCTATCTATCTATCTGTCTGTCTGTCTGTCTGTCTGTCTG
>JBCAUA010032856.1:0-10964 GCA_038406235.1 Peronia verruculata | reverse complement strand
TTTTTTTTTTTTTCCCAGAAAAGTGAGTCCCCCCCCCCCCCCCCCCCCCCCCTTTCGACCCCTTCCCCAAAGAATAATACAAGCAACAACAACAACAAACAAGTGGATTAATTGAAACAAGATGTGAGCAGTGTCAGTTTCCTATACCCTAATTGTCTTACAAAGGTACAGAGTGATATCATCACTATTGTTGCTCAGTCACAAGTCAGTGATAGTCCATACCTATGTGGGAGCAATAATAATTGTGGGTTTTTTTTTTCTTAAACGAACAATACGCAGTTTATATTTTATAATTGATTTCTCTTTAGGTTGTTAAAGTCAACTTTTGATTCGAAGTAATGTTATCCGGACATCATGTTTCTTCATATGTGTGGCGGACTCCGATGGGTAAAACAAATTTGAAGAGACGAAAGCAAACATCAACATAGTTGACCTCAGTTCAGCCAGCACTGTCTTTTAAGCTTATTTTGACTGTGACTTTGCTATGGTGTTTGTAGATCCATTGCATGTGACGACACAAACGCGGAAGTTATGTTTTGTCCGCCACTCAAAATGGAGGATGCGGAAATAAACAATCACACCCACAGTGGATCTATACGCTGATGTGCCATCAGTAGGGTAGAAACAAGAGCCTATTTTCTAAATTCTCAGACACAAACACCTGGAAGTGATTGTTTTATTACCAAAAGGTCAGTGATTAATCTGTTCCCTAATAATGAAAACATTAAGATTGTGTTGTCTTGATCTCAGATATCAGGAATTGTGATTAGCCATATGTGCAGTGGACGCTATAAATTAGCTTCGTTTATTATTTTCTTCTAACTTGTCTCCACAGATTCCTGGATGGCTGCGCTGATGGCAGAGATATCTACAGTTTACAGTTAAACAAGGATCACTGAGGCAACCGACGTGTTTGAGCTGATGTGGTGTGAAAGATCCTTAATCTGGAAACAGTGACAACCGCGGACATTGATCTGTCTCAGTATTAACGTTTCATCTTGTGGACCAAGCGTGCTGAGCATTAGACTTTACAAATATCGTTGTCTGATCCACAATTCTTTCCATCTGTGCTCCCATCTCACGGCCTGGTTAACTTTTCAGTGAAGTGCACTCAACCTTTGAGCGCCTACTTCCCTTGGAACCCCTCGGGCATGAATGGCCATAAACTGTGCCATCGGCAAAGTGATGAACTGAAATAAGGAACACTTCAAAAAAAGAAAAAGGCATAATTTCCTGGATTTCTATTCCCGTACTTTCAGGTGATAGTAAACAGGCCTGGCAACAGTTTGACAGGAATTGGACAGAATAAACGTTAGTTCTGCAAGCAGGGGCTATTGTGTGAAACTTATTGGATGTGCGCTATAGTATGGCATTAAACATTCATGAAGGTGCCAGTCGCATTCTTACAGCTCTGTCCTGAGAGAGAATCGATCGCACCGGCAGCTTGTTTCGTAATTGATCTGTGTACGGTGCAAGACTGACTGCCAGGAATCTCCCCTTCTGTGCTATCAATTGAAAGGTTACTTTTTTCAACTTGTTTAATACCGGCTAGGAAATCCCATTAGCCCTACAGTCATTCGCGACATCCCGTTACAGAATCTATCATCCTGTCCGAACGACCTGAGAACTCTCACCCTCTTTGCTCTCTCCCGCTTTATTACTTGTACGAGGAGAAAGTATTCGTAGTGAGACATAGAAGAACAGCAGACAACATAAATTTTAAGTTTATTCGAATCTGAAAGTATTACTTCATACACATCAGAGTTACTTCGAAACTCGATTGTTTGAATCAAAGGGCAAACTGATCTGACTTCAACTCGACTCACTTGGAGACGAGCATATCGATTGACGTTGGACAAGTGTTTATTCCTTGGCTGCGGCGCAGCGGCCACTCTGCCAGCTCCTACCTGCCGTCCCCTCCCCGCGCCTCAACGTTGCGTCTCTTCGTGGCGGCACGACAATGAATTTAGAGATTCCAGACGGACTGGGCGATCTGCTGAGGGATTTTACTGTGGCCGTGCTTAAAGAGCGGCCAGGGGACCTCTATGATTTCGCTGTCGATTACTTCACAAAAGCTCGGGAGGCCAGAAAGCCGAAGGACGTCCCCATGTATATTATTGTAGAAGATGACGATGAAGCGGGAGAACCAGACCGCACAGCATTCAAACCGAAGTCAACTAGTGGTCGCTATGCCCGACGACAGTCAGTATCTGCTGAAAGATACAACCCGGAAGAAGACGAAGATGACGATGATCATGTTATCTATCCAAAGACTGATGAACAACGTGAGCGGTTAACGAAGACGGTCAGTGGAATTCTACTTTTCCGGTCCTTAGAACCGGAGCAAACTTCGGAGGTGATTGACGCCATGTTTGAGAAGAAGGTGATGCCAGGTGAGACGGTCATACGTCAGGGTGATGATGGTGATAACTTCTACGTCATAGACAGCGGAATTTATGACGTCCTTGTGGATATGAAAGGGGAAGACAAGCAGGTCCACCAGTTCGACAATCGGGGCAGCTTTGGGGAACTGGCCCTCATGTACAACATGCCTCGTTCTGCTACAGTCCGTGCCGTCACAGACGGGACTCTGTGGGCCATGGATCGCAACTCTTTCCGCCGGATCGTGCTGAAGTCTGCGTTCAAGAAGAGAAAGAAATACGAGGATCTCTTGGAAAGCGTTACAATATTACAGAATTTGGATCGCTACGAACGCATGACCTTAGCCGATGCACTGGTATCCAGGGTTTATCAAGATGGAGATCCTATCATTAAACAAGGGGATGATCCCGATGGAGTGTATTTCGTGGAAGATGGGCATATTCGCATCACTATCGCTTCGCCAGATGGTACTGAGAAAGATATCGGCATGAGAACGACCAGCACTTACTTTGGAGAGCTGGCTCTCATTGAGAACAAACCTCGTACTGCAAACGTCTATGCTGTGGGCAAAGTAAAAGTAGCATTCCTTGAGAGAGACTGCTTCGAAAGGCTTTTAGGCCCTTGTGTGGAAATTATGAAGAGAAATAGTCAACTCTATACCATGTATGTTTCCAATTAACAAAGAGCATTATATTTCTAGTCTACAGTTAAAGAAAGTTTTATATTTGTACTTTTCTTTAGTATGTGATAAATTTTGAGGATTTTGGATCAAGTGAAACCTTTTCTGGAGGAGCGAAGTGTGCACCAGGTTTTCATTTTGAGAGGACACTTCTTACAGCAAATGATAAATTGTGAAAATGCATCTTTAATGTATCTGATGACTTATCCTCACTGTGCTCCGCATGTCTATGGGGAAAACTGCAACATTATTCTTAGTGCAACCCAATGTAGTGATGAACTTACTCGTGGAAACCATTTATTGTGCAGTATGGATGGTCAAGTAGAATGTATTAAAGTTATTCGTGGTGTAACTGTCTCCGCGAGAACTACGCCTGCCGTATATTGCAATGCTTTTTCAAGTCACTGCTGCTGTAAAAGCCTTCACTTTGTGAATTCAATCTTGATATAATAATGTATCGTCATTTGATTTTCAGTGCTGGCTTTAATATATTCATATACATACACGTCCATCTTTGACATCTCATTTTTTCATCTTGTAAAGAGAAACATTGTCATTGATTGGATGGCTTTTCTGAGTGCTAAGATGAGTTCGTACTTCACTATACTGTGTTCGACTCCCATCAAAACAAAACTCAACAAAAACAAAAACAAAATAGATAATATCTGAGAACATCTGTGACTGGAATTATAATCTGAAAAAGTGATCAGCTGTTACGTGAGGGGCAAGATAGAAAATCGACTCGATTTTCCACATGAAGTGGCAATGCCATTAGTTTACTTGACTGACACTGGACAATATTGAGTTAATTACTCGTGCTTCTGCGAAGTCACAAGGCATTGCCCACCTTTAATAATAATAAAAAAATTTTATCGGGCCACGACCAAAATGAAATCAAGATGGCGGTCTTGTACTGGATGAAGAGGATCATTAGTAAACAGGAGTTGAACATCCTTGTGTCGCTCTGTGATTTAGGTCTTTTGAAAACCTGTTCCATTAAAAAAAAAAAAAATGAAATGAAAAATTGAGATGTACATCCTTATTTCAGTCTACCCTTGTAATCTTTACAATATTTGTCTTATCAATGAAAATGGCATGAGCGCTTTTTGTTTTGTTTAATCTTGGTCAATTTTATGGTAGCAGTATGGATGGCCAAATGAGTGTCTCAATATCTGTACTTTTCACGCGAGGTATAATTACTGTGATCATTATTTGCCTGAACTATCCAGACTGTGAGGCACGATGGAAATGAATTGTCCTCTGTTTTCTTCCTGAATATTGGATAGGTCAGGATGATGTCATTCATTTGAATAGACATAGAGTATATGAACTGTACATAAATGTTTCGCTCTAGGTCTTTTCGTATTTTTAGATTTATTTTATGTCAGCTTAAATCAATTCCTTTTTAACTGTAACACATTGGCTTTATTGATTGTCTGAAACACATCGATAGCTTAGGAGCTTGGCGTGATTTGAATTGAATGGAATGTTTAAATTGGTTATATAGGCCACGCTAGGCAGAGCAATGGTGTTATGTAACTATGACGGTTTCAAGCCCCATAAAGCCTTGTAATTTCTTCATACTTCTTTGTGTTTTAAAATATAAAATTTGCTATGTACTTTCGCATTGCCAATCTCGTCATTGTTTTGCTGTGATGAGAAACATCATACGGCAAAGAAACAAAAAGTGTGATTGTGTAGTTATGAAACGTCACACAGTAAAGACAGTGTGACCATTTAGCCTGTCAATAACTGAGAACTACTCATCATTCCCACCACAAAAGAACATTTATTATATTGTTTTACATAAACTATTTAAGTCAGCCATTTTGTAGCTTGACAGTGACTGATCACTACGTTTCAGAATATCGTTTCAAAATCAAGATCACTGAAATTAAAAGATGTTAAAAGAAATATTTACCTTTTTTTTTTTTTTAAAAAAACACCTTTTGGTTCAGAGTCACAGCAACGGTAGTTATCTTTATCTAGTACTTTATCTAATAATTCGAGAATGTATGTTTCATGTAGATCATTAAACAATGGCTGTTAATAACTCTGTTTTGCTTTCTGCTTTATGAATAACATGAAAATAATATGAGCATTGCAAGGAAAGAGGAGGTATATGGACGAAGGTAGCAAAAGCTGGCAGTTTTTAATGAATAGTTCCTGATGAAGCGCACATGTCGTACAGAAGACTGAGAAATTAAGATTTCCATAATTATTATCATTACTGAATTAGTCAGATTGTTAAAAAAAAAAAAAAGTGAGAGAGAGACAGAGAGAGAATGACATTGTCTCTCTGTATTAAATCATTATATTTGTTCATTTTTCACTTTGGTTTTGATACATTACAATTTGATTGAACGCTCATGAGTCTTTTCTCCACACAACCCAGTAAGATGTCAATGATTGTGATGTCAAAAAAACATGGAATCTCATGTCCCTCTAACCATTAGTAAATGTATTTCAACAATTGTCTAACTGCACTTTACCTCCTTGATATGATTTTTTTATTACTACAAATAGTTGTTGCTTACTCAATTCAAATGCATTGGTTTCTTTAAAAAAATGTTTCCAGGTAATTAAAACTACATGTAGTTAGTAATTTTGAAAATCATTAGCTTTAGGGAACGGAGGCTTTACGTTTGTGAACTATATGCACTTATTTTTTTCATCTGCTCTCTGGAAACATAAACATGGCTTACTGTGACTAGTGTAATGACTGCCGCAGGCCGATTACTTATAAACATTTGCTCAGGTTTATAGTTATCCAGCGGTCACGCAGGGGATTTAGAAAGAATATTAATGGGCATGGCCAGCGAGAGAGACAATATCCTTAAAGATAGAGGACATTAGCTGACCGATTTTTGTTGTCTTCATCAGCAGGGTCTGGCCTCAATTCGGTTTTCGAACCGAATCTCGAACATCGCTATGGTTGATACTGGTCTTATTGTGTTCGATCAGCTTCATTAAGGCTGTCTGTGATGACTTCCCTTACTAGCTGTGACGTTAGCCACAGTGGGAAACTTGAACAGTTAGAATTAGGAGGCAAGACAAGATAAATCTAAACATGTTTCATTTGAGACGCGATGCGATGAAATCAGGCGCTCGTCAAACTGAGCCGACGGGAGAAATCACGTGTTTTTCAACAGTGAATGAATTTTTAACATATTTTTTCTTCTTCGCCAAACCCTTCTCTATCAATCTAGAAATGCATTTCAGAGTTCAACTGAATAAAATAGAGCGAGCTATGGCCCTAAAATTGTAATTTAGTGACATGGCCTAACAAAAGTAAAGAAGGATTTACAAAAGCGATCTTCCATTTTCTCACTAAAGTCAGCTGCAACAACCGGTCACCCCCATCGTCTTTAATTGCCAATAGCTCGACTTCTACTTAATGTAAACCAATACTTTTACAGTGATATCAATAACTCCATATGCTCAAAATTTGACGAGCGCCTGATTTCATCGTGTCGCGTCTCATTTCTTTTTATTCTCAAATCAAGGTACAGAAAGCGGGACTAACATAAAATCGTTATGATTAAGAATCACATTTAATATACAGGATACTTTTTCCATATTTAATGCATTTCAAAATCATTCTGTGTAGCCCTTGAACAACACTGACGGACTTTAAAAACGCAACACTTGAAAATGATTCTATATATCAAGTGTTTTTTGTTTTTATTCAAGTCCGTCAGTATATAATAATATCGCACTATGATTGGATCTTCTACCACTTGGCATCCATGTTTAAGCATTGTGCTGCTAAAGAAAGTCATAACGTCCATTGTCAAGTTTACACCTGCAATTACACCTGTTCTGTTGGTATTTCTTAGTCCCTTTACACATTTTTGTACTGCTACATGAGTGACACATTACTCGTATATTAAGATATTATAAACGCATTTTTGTAAATGTTACCTACATGCTTTGGAGGAATAAATAATAAAAATAATTATTCGTTTAATCGATAGAGTTTGCCCCGATGGTCACAATCTTCATGAAGTAAAGATGGCAAACTCTGCATATAAAAGTGAGAGGGAAAGAGAGAGAGAGAGGGAGAGAGAGAGAGAGAGAGAGAGGAGCACCAGGTGAATGCTAGGTCTCTAGTTTCATTTACAAACTAAAGGGACATGAAGTATTAGGCATGACCATTCAGTCACTTTTGGGTGTGGTCCATCATAGCTTCTCTAAAAGAATGTCTCTGTGAAACACACAACACTATCCTACCATGTACTCTTCTGAATCTCCTTGTTTGTTCTGACTTCAAAAGTATAGGACAGTTAGTGTGAAAAGGAACACTTGTGAATATTTTATCTCCACTAAATGTCATCATGCAATTTAATCTGCACATGTATTCGTTTGTGTGATCAATAAATGAGTCTTGTCCTGTATCCCATTGTTTTTAATGACATCAATGTGATGAAGTGATGTACTATCATTTAGTGTGTTGAGAGAGAGAGAGAGAGAGTGAGAGGGACAGCCATTTTTTTTTTTTTGTTATTGTTAGCTGGTCAAATGTGAATCCGGGAACAAACATGATAGCATGTATTTCGACAGAGCATGACTGTGGTCATTTCGTTCTCTATACAGATTAATCCAGAAAACATCATGAAAAAAAAAAAATCCTCTATTTGAACCAATGTCCTGGTAGTACCGAACGTTCATATGAATGAGGAGCTGAGCAGTAAAACTTGAATATGTAATAAATGCATGTGATACCTTTATTAGTTGATTTTCTGTTAGAAAGTTTACTGTGTCAGAACAGTTTCACTACAGTTGAAAAACGTATCTTTTTTTTTTTGTCGTGTGTCCTTGTATTACCTTTGACAAACAGAACCAATCTAATCCTTGCGTGCCGGCTGAAATCGAATACTCTGTGCACAAAGGAAAGCAAAATCGACGGACGACAAAAAGTGAAAAGAGAACAAAATCGTAAAGATAATCAGAAATCAATAGGCCAAAATGGCAGGTCTCATTAAATGCTGCATTCAGCAAGTAGAGTTGCCAGCAGATGTTGGGCGTAAATAACGGAAATGATCCATAGCGGTTTCAGCGCGCAGGTTCTGTTATAAAACAGTTGGTATTTCCATATCTATTCCTCTGCCAATGTAAAAAACAAAGACTTAATACTCATGGTTATCGATAGCTGATCCTTTCTTTTGTTTTCTCATATTTCGAAGCAAGCAAGCCTCAAATTATTTGATCAATCAATTTATTTGCTTTGGTTATAGATAATCCTCTCTGATACTCTAAAATTGTGATGACATGATTGTTTTGTTCAGGAACCACACGGGAGTTTGAAAATAAAATTACCTTCCAATAAAAGGTCTGTAAAATTTTAAATGTGATGTTCCCTCTTAAATATGCCAATCAGGCTACATTTCTTAGTATCAGTGGCTTTGAGAAGAGTATTATTATTATGACTATTGCCCACGATTTCAAAAGAATCTTACGCTTTAACAAACACTGGACATCAAATTTTGAGTGCAAGTGATGAGAAAATTTAATGCGAGACAGATTCATTTACTGTGTGCGTATGTGTGCGTATGTGAGTGCATGCGTTTGTGCGTGCGTGTGTGTTCACTGTTAACAGCAAACAGATGTTACGTCCACCTAAACCAGATTTTTCTTTTTTGTTTGAGTCGCACGAGCTGAAGACCAGTCAGTTCAGTGCAGTCATCGCTTTGACTGTGATTAAAGCTGTACAGAAAACAGTCCGTGTCTGTTTCATGATAGTTATGTTGATATCACTGTTTCGTGTGTTTGTCCCACACTGATTTCGTTGCTAAAATTAATCCATTCATCTTATTCCTGTGCGCCATAGCCTGATAGACCTTTTAACTGCGCAATGGAAAACTTAATAAAATATTCTCATTGAACGATGCATGCACCTTTGTGGGCCCTCTTGCAGTATTGTATTCTCTTTTTTCCTTCCCACCAAATCCTTTCTATGTCTGAGTTAGAAAAAAAAAAAATCATAGAAAAAGAAACAAAGAAGGAAAAAAAATACGACTGATTGATTGGGAAATCGTTCACTTCCACTGCTAAAAAGATCTTTTGTCTTGAATCGTTATTATTGTTATTATTATTGCGTGTATGTGTGGAAATAACAAAAATGGTCAAAGGCCAGTATAGAGGACTTTGCGAAACACGGATCGATGGATTCCTATTGCGTCGATTTTATACTAGAATAAGGGAAAATTGAGTTTATGAAATCTCATTGTTCACCATTCTCTATCTCTCTCTCTCTTTGTCTGTCTCTCTCTCTCTCTCTCTCTGCTTCTCTGTCTTCATGACGTATGTTTGGCTTTATTCGTTCTCCGGCTCTATCTCGTTCAGATTCTCGCCATCTCTTTTCTTCAAACTTGTTTGCCCCTTATCAGCATCTTTTCTTCTCGTTCTCTCTCTCTCTCTCTCTCTCTCTCTCACTCTTTCCTTTCTCATCTCCCTCTACCTCTCTTTCATACTCAAAATCGATATTCAATTCGGAGATGGATTTTTTTTCAATATTGTCAATGCGTCATGGAAATTCTGCGGTGAGACTTCAATATCGAACCTGATCTGACATAGTTCATCAGCCGACAGTCATAAACCACCCTAAAAAAAAAAAAAAATCTATACTGGAAAATATTTAGAAGAACTGGTTGCTCTAGCTCCCATCTGACGAGGAACTGATCTTGCTATGAGTAATATCCATGAACATCAGCCTCACCAGTCAAAAAAGAGTGTCGTGATAGGTCTCTGTTGTGTTTGATTATTCAGGTTATTGTCGTTGTCGTCGTTGTTGTTGCCACTTGTTAGCACACTAATCTCTTCTATACAAAGAGAGAAACTACTTTATAAGGGCAATCAGACTTTTGTAATGCTTGATATGCATAAATGCACATTTGCAGTGGTGTATACATACAGAACTTTTACAAGTTCGTATTCTGCTAAATGTCTCGACATTTTCGGACAATGATTTGGTCTTGTGTATGTGTGCATGTATGTATGTGTGTGTGTGTATGTGTGTGCGTGCGTGTGCGCGCGGGCGTGTGTGTGTGTCTATGTGTGTGTGTGTGTGTGTTTCTGTGTGTGTCTGTATTTGTGTCTGTGTGTGTGCAGGTCCAGAGGTTGCTCTAGCCGCCATCGATAGAAATAATAATATTTATTTTGGAAAAAAAAGGAGAAAAGAAATTCAGATAAGAAGAATCAGAAAGAGAAAAAGAAGAAGAACAATTTGGACATTTTTAGAGGAAATTTCTTTTCCATCTTTTAATTTCATTTTTTTCCTTGCTGGGAAGGCCAAATTTAATATTATTCACTCAGTAGCATTTTTCCCCATTTTTTTTTTTTCATCATTCACATTGATCCGAGACAAAATGGGCCAGTGATGGAGTAAAAATGACAAAGACAAAGGGCCGACACTGACAGTTTGATAGAGCGCTGGTCATTAAATGTGCAGACCTTATTGCGTGACCGCATCGCCAAGTGCGACTTTGCACTTCATTTCCCAGGTTAGACCCCTCTGTTTTTTTGTCAACAGGAGAGTTCATGTGAAGGTCGATTACTCGGTGGGCTATACTGCTGGTATTTGCCTCCCTGTCTATTTCTATTTCCTCTTTTCTCTCTCTCTCTCTTTCTCTCTTTCTCTCTCGTTTTTTTCTTTCTCTTGTTCTCTAGCTCTCTCTTTCTCTTTCTCTTCTTTTGTATGTGTTTGTATGAGTAAGTGTTTCTACATGTTCGGCTCTTAGTTTATAACTAGTACAAGGTACATTTTCTTTTTTTTTTTTTTAATTTCCCTAAAGAGCCAAAGCTTAATGGTTAAAGAGAGAGAAAGAAAGAGAGAGAGAGAGAGAGAGAGAGAGAGGAAGATAAACACCTTAGGACATAGACATTGGAGGCGGGGGTGTAGGGG
>JBCAUA010032845.1:0-12247 GCA_038406235.1 Peronia verruculata | reverse complement strand
TAGATAGATAGATAGATAGATAGATAGATAGATAGATAGATAGATAGATAGATAGATAGATAGATAGATAGATTCACTAAGTGAGCGATTAAGTAATTGAGATTAAAATAGGATAGGGAAATTAGAGAGACAAGGGAAGTGTATTGTGAGTGGGTGAGTGAATGATTGAGCTTGAGTGAATGGGTGGGTGAGTTAATGAGTCAGTCAGTCAGTCAATCAGTCAGTCAGTCAGTCAGTCAGTCAGTCAACCAATCAGTTTTACACGATCACCATATCAGACTACTGGTACCTTGGTCGTCCATGATTTCTAGATATGTATAGAATAATTCAGGCCATAGATTTGCCCATGCAGTAGTCCCAATAGACTACTCTTTCAGCTCAATACTGTTGAGGGGATATTTTACGTGCTCGGCATAAATATTACTAGGACTGAATGATATCCAGACGCACACACAAAATATGCCAGCCAGGCACGCAATCCTACTCATACCTTGCCATGTATATATTATTATATCGAACTGTTGACGAAATGAGAGAAGTTATATTGATTTCTTGCCATGTTTTAAGCTGTACTAACTAAGACAATTTCAAACCTACAGTGCATTAGTTTCAAGTATCTTTTGTAAAGTAGCAAGACCAGAAAGCCACTTGTTGGGTACAGTCTCAATTTAGACAGACCTTTCTAGCGATCAGACAGTAAAGTAATTCATGTAGAAGAAAGTGACGAAACGAGCGACAATTCAAGCAACATCGGTCATTTATTCCACATTAGCTTATAAGTGGAGTCAATACATCCGGGGTGGAGTTGTTGTTTTTTTCCCCTCCATTTCCGTCCTTTCTCCTGCTTGGTTTTGATCGGAGTAACAGAATCTCTAGATGTTCCGGTGACTAGTAAAAGGTTAATGGCTTAGGACATTAGTGGATGAGGCCCTGGAAAAATGAATTGCTTGGCAAAGAATGACGTGGAAAGAGAGTCACTGGTGTGGAAAAGAAGAGGGATGACCACATCTATAGGAAGTGACGAAAGAGGGACACGAAGGACCATTGTTAGAGTGTGGTCGTGGTTGTCATCAACGTTGAATGGAGAACAAAAGTGGAGAGATGGAGAAGCTGCGTGTCACAGGGCTGTAACATTATGCCGTGACTGACGTAATCAAACAGCCAGGCTTGGCAGCATGCAATATATAACAGGATTAGGGTTATTTAACTATTTAAAAAACATTACCTTTTCATAAGCTGGGCCCCAGGCTCCATGATACTTACTGTCAGTTATTCTGGTTCGAGAAATAAGGTGCCATTTTTCTTTTTCTTTGTTTTTTCTTTTTACTTTCTTTTCATTCTTTCCCTCTTTCATTTATTTGTTTCCGTCTTCCTTAATTTCTTTCTTTTCCTTCTTATGTTCCTTGATTCTTTCTTTCCAATTTTTATCTCTTCCATTCGTTCCTTTTCTTTCTCTCATTATTCTTTTGTTGATTGATTCATTCTTTCTTTCTGTCTCTCTTTTTTGCCTTTCTTTGTTTCCTTTGGATTTTTTTTTTCTTATTGATATCTCATTTCATTTCTTCTCCACCCCCACCCCCTCTCTATTTTCTTCTCTTTTTTTTTCACCTGGTACAATATTTATTGCTTTCTTTTTCCTTTTTCTGTTTTATTTGTCTTTTCTTTTCTGTCTCTCTCTCTACGATTCTGCTGCACTGTTCTGACTTATCGCCAGTTGTCAGGCGAACGTTGACTTAATGGTATTAGCTGCTGATTAACTCTTCAAAACAAGGGTGTGGTTAAAGGACCAGAGAAAGGTTGCCATGAACTTCTAAGTGTTTAAAGTTCGAAGACCATAGCTCTTCCCCTCTTTATTCATCTTCTTAACATTCAGCCCTCACCCTTTTCACAAACATACAGAGAAATGCAACCATTGTCTAGCACTACGAGCATTCGCCTTTAAAGTGTCAATAAATAAAAAGATAATAATAAAAACAACAACAACAAAATATGTTTCACAAATTTTAATGAACACAACTTTCGTCAGACCGGCCCTGTGAGACTTGCAAGCTTCCAGTGATTAATAGTGAAAAGTCGATGGGAACCAGTGGGTGATCGTTTCGCAGATTGTCTGCCCCTCCCAAAAGAGGGATTCGTGTAATGGGAGATCATTTTCACCACCCCCGTTACTTCCCTTTGCCGGACAAAAGACGTATGAGCAAACAGTGAAAAGAGGAAAAAAGATCTTTTACTCATTGCCATTGGCCAAAAATTGATAAAATTATAACAATAAAAGTGGATATTTTTCTCTTTGCACTACTTGTTCAATCCCTCTTTTGTCTGATAAAGGGAAGTAATAGGACTGAGGACAGCGATCTCCCATTATTTGTTTCAATCTAACAAACAACTTGAGGAAAAAAAAAAAACGCCCTTAAAAATAATAATAATAATAGAGAGAATTTATTTGGAGTATCTCCGTAAAGTCTAAGCATCTCTAAGTGCTTTCACAGTCTATTATTGCCGACAGACCCAGGCAGACACTCGCAGGCTTTTTGAACTTCCTGGGAAGCACACAAGGCGGCTGCCTGTTAGGCACACTAAACCTTATCAAACAATATCATTCACTGTCTACAGTTTAGCACCCATCTAAACCTGCGTCCAGTCAAGATTGAAGAAATCTGTGTAAACTGTCTTTCCACTGACAAAATGTCGGGGCTAGTCAGAATTCGAACCCGAAATTTCTAATCTCGAGTTCAATGGCCCCACCACTAGGCCACCGACACCATATTATTTCCCTTTTTAATTTCTTTTACTTGTCTCATTTTACTTCGTGTCATCAGTTTTTGTATACATATAGTTTTGTTTTAATGTAATTTTGTTGTTCTTTTCTTTGTGTGTGTGTGGGGGGGGGGGGAGGGGGCAGGTATTTTATTTTATCGAATTATTTTCTGTATATACAACTCATCCAATGTTTAACAAACAAATTTACACGTGTTGCGATAGTTCCCAGTTTAGATGTATCTGAGAGATGTGTCACTCTATTTACATGGGGGATGTTGAAAGAGAAGTTCCCTTGCAATACTTTAAATGTAAATATTTTTTTTTCTTTCCCACTGTTACTGCACACTCATACGAAATGCAAACCTTTCTGTCTTTAAGCACAGAACATGGGTATTGACCTAAACCTGTGTCAAATAATTTTTTATGACATCGTGGAGTAGTGCCCTACTGCAGAACGTTCTAAAATCCACTCTAATACGCTGGCATTGGATGGATGGTTAGATGGATGGAAAATGGATGGATGGATGGATGGATGAGTGGATGGATGGAAAATGGATGGACGGATGGATAGAAGGATGGGTGGATGGATAGTGGATATATGGATGGATGGATGAATAAATGGATGGATAAATAAATGGAGGGACGGCATTCTTCGGTCACAAATGATCATAGATAACATTTTGAGGCCAATGAAACATTTCCTTTTCTGACTGTAGATTCGCACAAAGAACGATATATCCTGCCTGAGAGATAGCACCTGGACGTGGTGTAATTATTTTCCTTCTTTCTCCCTTGTCTTCCCATTCATGAATGCTCTTGGCATCGCCCGATCTCATTCCCTGGTGTTAATGATCAGTTTATGCCAGAACATCGTCACAGATAAAAACAAAACACACATGTGACATTAATAAATGAAAGCAGCGAACTCAGATAAAGTTTTCTGCCTCAGAAGTCTTTCTTTCTTCCTTTTTTTTTTTTCCACTGCTCTTTGTACCTTCCAGTTTAATGAGTTTGTCAACACAGAACAGCGTAGCTTAGCACCCGATAGTTGTCTCTAATGTGCCTAGATCTCGTGTTTACACGTACCACACACATGCAGATGTCGAAGGGTGAGTGTGTGCCTAATTGTTCGCATGTGCACCAACACAGTAGATTTAAAACAACTCGATGACTCACGTATTTTCTCAACAATTCCTTCAGCCTTTTGATGACCTTTAATTGAGCAGCGAAGGCAATTTTATGCTGAGTTTTAACTGCTTTAGTTGTTGCTGTTATGTTTTTTGTTTTTTTTTTCATTGGACTATATCACTTGATTGTACTGATAGAGCTTCGCCTTTCTCTGTTGGAGGGATGTCTCAAAGATCAATTTTTAAAAATATCTTTTTAGTAATGGCAGAAGTCCTCTTGTTTATAGATTGCCGATTAAAAAAAAAAAAAAAGCTGTATATTGGGATACTGATTAGTGCCGATCGGATTCCGTGTCTCAAAATTTAAAAAAAAAAAAAAATCCAGATAGGACCCTGTTGTGACAGTTACCTTACACTTTGTTGACAGAGGTGGTAGAGATCGGACCAAGTATGAAAGGTTCAGTGCTCACGGTCTGCGTGCCTGTGCAGCTGACAGGAACAACAAACATCTAAAGGGTGCAACACGAACACAACACACAGGACAAGGAGTTTTGTACAAAAGGTCATCAAACACTTGGAAAAATTATCTTTGACACGGGTTGCTTTATTGAAGAATGGGGTTGGGGTGGGATAGCTGGACAGAGCCCAGAGAAGAAGGCGAGAGAAATAGAAAGAGAGAGAAAGAAACAGATTGATCAAACGACAGAGAGAGAGAGAGAGAGAGAGAGAGAGAGAGAGGGGGAAAGAGGCAGATGAAGAGGAGAGGGAGAGGATGATACAGGCAGTGAAAAGAGGACGAATACAATTATTTGAAGCATTCCATGGGGGTTTGGATGGAATTATACTTACCTTATAGCAAGGAAAACAACGAAACAATAATAATACCGAAAATCAAAACAGTTTGAAATGGTAAATTCTGTGATGGAGTTCGAAACTTTTGGGTATTGAATGCTCATGGACAGGTTCTCAACGTCACAAGGCTTTCTCTTTCAGGCTTACAAATGTCTATTGTATGAAAATTTAAACACCATGAAATCCTAAAATGAGAATAACGAAGTGCTTTAACCCATTGTACAGCGAAATAGCTTTCAGTTTCGCTTCTTCTAGGCTTCACGTTTCTCGGGGGAAAGAACTTTTTTTCTGATCTGAAGAACGATCTCCGCTAGTTCATGTTTGATTTCCTTCACAAAATTGTTCTGTGCGAATCAGAGCTCCCACATAATTTCTTTCATCAGAGCATTTCAGGATTAGTCGCGTTATCAGAAACTTTATCCGCCAATCCAAATCAGTATCTATCTCAATCGCTTCATGCGAAGGAAAAAACAACTATAAAGCAAATTCATTTTGCATAAACATATTCATGCAATTTGCCACGGAAGTAACAATTATGCTGTCTGAAGAATTTTCATAAGGATAGATTCGCATAAATAAAGTTAAAACCAAGCTGACAAGGTGATAATACAACGACATATTTCTTCAGGGTGATTTCAGATGTGCCAGCTTTACCATTTACGTCTTTATGTAGTCGGTTCCCGTGGATGTCATTGCAGTATTGCTAGAAAAACACAAAGTGGAATGATCCCACAATTACTGGAGAGAGAGAAAGCAAAACCCAGTTTAATCAGATTGTTGATCAAGAGTTCATTCATTAAAAATGTTCTGCTTGTTTCATGCACGTCCATTGAATGACACCAATGATATTTATCTCTGTTTATTTTCAATTATTTTATCCTCCGGTATATGGAGTCTCAGTATTTGTGGATTTTGTCGTTACTGACCTCTTTTTTTCTTCTCTCCCTCACTCCCCCCCCTCCCTTTTTTTAAATCCCTTTCTCTTTTACTTTCTTGTATTTTTTCTTCTCCTTTTTAAAAAAAAAATTCCTTCCTTTTCCTCTTTTTCTTCATCTTCGCTGGTTAAAACCTACACCTCAGCCAGCTGTCTCAACTTGAGGCTGTTATTCAAAAAAGTTTTCTATTGTCTTTTTCTAAGAGTGATTCCTGTTTTTCATAATAAAACAAATCACAAACCAATCTATTCCCTCTTCCTTTTCTTATTCATCTTCGTCATCATCATCTTCTCCGTTCCAAACACAGTCAATGGATAGCATTTTCAGTGCATGGTTGTGCACTTACATTGACATTTCAGAGATGTATGTGACAGAGTTAAGCTACCCAAGTAGGCGGTCTTCTGTAGTTGTGAGAGTGAGGGCAATGCAAGGCCCTATTATCTTCGGGAGAGAAAACTGCCATGATCCAACAAAGGCGGGTACCGTCTCCATGTACCTTGGGTGCTGGCAAGAAGATGAAGTTGGCAGATCCTGTGTTGGTAAAGAATTGCATAAGGTGCACTTCCTTGTAAACCTGTCTTCCTGGAAACCACTTCTTGCACGTGAAGTGTTGAAAGAAATTAAGGGGAAGATGCAATAAACAAACGGTCAAAGTCGTGGAAAGAAAGATTGTCTTAAGATTTGCAGGTCTAGAAAAAGAAAGAGAGAGAGGGAGAGAGAGAGAGAGAAAGAGAGAGAGAGAGAGAAAGAGAGAGAGAGAGAAAGAGAGAGAGAGAAGAAAGTAGTTAAATCAAAACAAGAAAGGATTTGTGAATAGAAAATGGGAGCGTTTAAGTGAGTGAGTGATTTTCAATGAAAGGAGAGAGACGGAGCTAAAGAGAAAGTAGAACAATGACCACAACTTTCCATTTATAACAATAGCAGCAGCACTGCCGATGAAAACAAGTCTCTAAAAACGTCCGTCCTGCAGAACAAGTCCTGCATTTCCTCAGGAAACAAAACTTGAGCAACTATATTCTTTTTCGTCGTCTTTTCTTCTTATCTTCACTTTCTTCCTCTTCCTTTACTTTTTCTTTCGCCTCCTCTACTATTTTCTTTTTCCTTTTCTTCTTTTTTCCCCCTCTACGCCTCCTTCTTAGCCATAACTCCGCCTGTAACAGGGGTGTTTAAACATTTTGCAAAAAGAGTCAGATTTGGTGAGGTTATAATATTCGGGTGGGGGAGGGGGCGACCATTAGACTGACATTCTTTGAACATCAATATTCAGTGAAAATGATCTATTTAATGAATATCTTAGTGCAACTCCTCATTTCTTTACATAGAAAACAAATACATCTTAACACGCTTTTTACTAAATTCACTCAGCCTTTCATACATTTGAAGACTACGTAAAATGATGAGAAAGCCTGACTGGAAAATTTTCGGAAAAAACAAGCACATCAGGTTCATTTGAAACATCACAGAGGCTACGGGCCGGTGGAAATTTGAATACGGCCTGCATTTAGCCCCTGGGCCGGACCTAGGACATGCCTGGTCCGTAGTCATTGAAATGCCCTGAGTTCCACACTCGTTCGGTTCTTCGTTAGTCACAAATATTATTAAGGACATGTTGTCTTCTCATGGGTTAATTTTGGTCCATTCCTGGATATTGTCGGTCCATGTTTTCCTCTTTCTGTATCTTTCACTTTCTCTTCTGCTATTCCTTATTATGAGATGTAATAGAATTTAGAAAAAACCATTGGACCGTGTTAATTGGCCATGAAATCTTTTTTTTTTTTTTTTCATTTTAAGTTTTGTAGGAAGCCAAGACAGCGGAAAACTTACCTGTTAGTTAGTTTTGAACCGTTTTGAAAACGGCATTCATGCAAAGAAATGAAGGCTTGCTGAGTAAAAATAGTACCGATGCGTAAAGAAAAGTTAAAAAAAAAAACAAAACTAACAACAGAATATCATTTTTATACTCCAGTAATGAACTTATCTTATCTCATTTAGTTCATTATCTCATGGTCGTTATCATGTTTTAATGAATAAACTAACAAAAACGTAAACAAACCCATAGCATTTTACTGGCTCTGCCCGAGACCATAAATCGCGTGTCTTCCCTATCGCGCTTTTGATTGCCTTTATCAAAATTTACCTCGCTTCTCCTTATCTGTTATAAAAAAAAAAAAAAAATCATTTAATTATTGCATCCTGTTATCTGGCATGGCTTTCACCTCGCAGCAGGCTGTGCATTTAACAAGAGCAAGGTTCTGGATTGCGAGACATGAGGAAGAGAAAGTTTACGTTCATCATCCCCTTCCCCCCGCCCCCCCCCCCCTTTTCACTACTACCCCTATACTACCTCTTTGTCTCTAACTTACCTCTCTATTAGCAAGCACGCGTATTTATAAAAACAGATAAACCCACACTCACATACACAGAGCAGAAGATACTAAACCATTGTAATCCCCGGCTCAATATTTTCAACAACTAACTCTTAAACTTCCTCACAGACCTCAGAATAAAAAATCCTCATCATATGGATTTCTCAGGATACAAAGGACACAGTGACCCTCTATCTGTCTCAAGTTTTCTCTATCGTTTCTGTCTTCCGCCTCCTCCCCACCCCCAGAGCGTCAAGCTCTTTATTTCTCCCTATATGTTCTTTCTGTCTCTGTCTCTCTCTCGATCTCTCATTTATTCTATCTACCAGTCTTTCTCTCTCTCTTCTAGACACTTTCTCTCTATCATTCATTTTCTTCTCTCTCCACACCGCTCTCGATTCCTCCCTCTGAGAAACCCTTTCTTTCTCTCCTAACAAATTCGATTTTTCTCCATTGGATCTTTCAATCCTCCCTGTCTCTTTTGCATTCATGCATGTTTTACAATGTCACCTTCTTTCTCCCTATTCCTTTGTCCATTCTGCTAATTCCTTCGTTCTCTTTTATTCTTTATTTTTTTTTTCACTCTGTTTTCCCTCCGCGACCCGATATCTCCTTTACCACAGCTCTCGTGCTTTCTCTCTCTCTCTCTTTCTCTCACGGCCCCCTTTTCTTTCTTTCTTTTTTTTATTTCTCTTTTTCTTTCTGTCATTCTTGTTTTCTTTCTTCCTTCCTTCCTTTCTCTCTTCCTTTCTTTCCGTCTTTTTTCCTCTTTTCTTTTATCTTTCTTCCTTTCTTTCGTTCTCTTTCTTTCTTTCTTTTCTTTTTATCTTTCTTTCTTGTTTTGCTGTCTTTTTCCTTTTCTTTCTTTTTCTTTTTTTCTTTCTCTCTTTCTCTCTATCACTCACTCTTCCTTTTATTCCATCATCCGCTTTCTTCTTTCTTCCTATATCCCTGCTCTTTAACCCCTTATTCTTCTTAACCCTGTCTAATCACCACTCTGTCGTTTACCGTCTTCCAGTTTCTTTGTCTGTCCGCTATTCTTCATCCTTCCTATCTACCGCCTCTTTTATCAGCTGTCCCCGACTGTCCGTCTAAAACCTCTCCGTTTTCCCTTGAAATCCACGTCTCTCATGACCCCTGCCTGCTTGTCCTTTCACTTTTCATTTCATTCTTTCTTTTTTAATCGTCCTTAATGATGGCCATTGCTCTTCTTCTATTACATTATTCTCTCTCTCTCTCTCTAACTCTCTTTTATTTCACGTATCCTCCATTCTGTCTATATTTCTCTCCCCCCCCCCTCTCTCTCTCTTACTCCATATTTCCTCCAATCAGTCTCTGTCTCCGTCTCTCTCTCTCTCTATGTGTCTTTGCTTTGCCCTCATTCTCCTCATGTCTAGAATCGTCTCTTTCTCTCTTTCTCTCTCTTTCTCTCTCTGCTTTTGTCACTCTGTCTTTCTCTCTCCCCTCCCCATACTAACATGTTTATTTTCTCTTTTCGTTCACTTATACTTTCTATTCCATTTCTCTCTCTCTCTCTCTCTCTCTCTCTCTCTGTGGGTGTGTCACTTTCCCTCCATGCTACACCGCCGTCTTTACTCTCTTGCTTTCACTTCATACATATTCTCTTCCCTCCATTCTTTCTCCCTATTCTTCTCTCTCTCTCTTTCTTTCTCTCTTCAGGTTTTCTGTACTCTCTCATTTTTCTTTACCTCTAATATGTTTCCTTCTCTGAATCTCTGTTTACCTTTACCTTTCTTTCTCTCTGCACTAAAATGTATTTTTCCCTTATTCTTTCTTTCTTTCACTTCACATATCCCATTCTCTTTCTCTGCACCTTTCTCACTCTTTCCCTCAGCCCCTCCATATCCCAATGTTATAACGATTTCTTTATTCCACCTAACTCTATTTCTTTCACTGCATACAATTATATTCATTTCTTTTTCTCCTCTTTCTCTCTCTCTCTCTCTCTCTCTCTTTCTCTCTGTTCATGCTAAAAGGTTTTCTTTAGACTGTCGTCATCTGGTGCTGTAATTAAATCTGATTGATATTTCTCAATGTCGTCATTGATCTAGCGTTCACCACCTCTCAACAGGGACTTCCATTACAAAAGAAAACCAGAAAGAAAAAGAGAGATATTTGGAGGGCATAAAAGGAGACGTGTGCGAGTAAAACAATGTAAGGGGGGAGGGGGAGAAAAATTAAAGAAAAATAGAGAATATTGTCCATAGCGAAGCAAAATGCACTCAATCGTTTTAACGCTGTTGTTGAATTGTGTTTTCATCTCCTGCTTTCTCTCCAGTTTTATTCCTCCCTTTCCGCCCGTTTTTGTTTGAATAAAAAGAAAAAAAAAAAAACACTACTATTACCCTTCTCCCTCCCCCTCCCCCCGACAGGTCTCTTTCTCTCTTTCTTTAAACCATTTTGTTTAAGATAAAGCAGGGAGAACACTATCGTTATCATCATCATCGATCATCATCATCATCATCATCATTTATAAAAATGTCTTAACATTATATAAAACCTCTGTCTATCGGCAGCTAATGAATGCATAAAAAAAAAGATGTAAGTAACAATAATAATATAATAATTATGTTGTTATAGCTTAGCCAAAATTCTGAACCCAGTTGGCTTTTCGCCAGGGCAATCATCATTATCATCATCATCATTTTATAGATCTATCTTAAAATTAAGTTACCACGAACTGTCTCCCGACAACTAACGAAATACACCAAAATAAACAAACAAGAATATGTAGAGCAAGATATGCTAAGAATTGAGTAAGATGATGTCAATGGGCCATTTTTGAGGCTTGTAGGTTATTCATCGTCATCACCATCATCATTATAATCATCATCATCATCATCCTCATCAGTTTATAATAACTTCATCACAGTCATTCTTCTCCCCTCAGACTTGCTCTTTCTCTCTTTGTCTCGCTCTCTTTTCAAAGTCTTTTGTACTATACATATAGGACAGAACACAGAGAGCACTTCAAACCAGGGAACTGGGGAGAATAGAATGAGAGAGATTAGAGAGACAGACAGAGAGAGAGAGAGAGAGAAGGAGGAGAGAAAGAGAGAGAGAGAGAGAGAGAGAGAGGGGGGGGGATCATTTCCTCTTGCGTGCATGCTCTTTAAACAAAAAACATAAAAAGGTAACCCCCCCCCCAAATCTTCATCAACCCCAAAAAAAAATGTAAAAAAAAAAAAAATAGTAATTAAAGAAAAAAAAAAGTGACCACGCTGCTTTGTTTACGCACAAGTGGTCTATACTCTATAATCGAGGCGCGGTGACACTGTTCTGTTTGAAGAGCGTGTGGATCTGTTCATTGTTAATCTCTTTCAGGTCGGGTGTGGGTTCTCTGATCAGCAGGGGTATAGGGCATGTAATGTTCGATTAATTGTTGAAATCGCACCCCACCCCTTGTCTCTCATTATCTGTCTCTATTTTTTTTTTCTCTCTCTCTCTCTCTATCTGTCTGTCTATCTCTATCTCTGCCATCTTGACTCACTCACGCGATAGTGTCAATAGATTCTCGTGCCAGACTTCAGAGAATAGCCTGAGGTGAGGGGGAACGAAAAGTTGTCATGGAAAGGTGTAAAATAGGAAGATGGTGAGGACCGATGCTGAAAATAGCGGTAATGCTTTCAATACTTCAACTAAAAACAATGCTGTATTATGTCTGAACCACGTAAACGGAAATTGCTTCAATGTTTTGTTTTTTTTTTCGTCCTCTTTGTTTGTTTTGCTTTTGTAACGGTACAGTATCTGGAGTGTTCGTACAATGAAAACTGGAAGGGCGATATGCTCTGGCGTGATTCTATCACTGATTTCCTCTGCTAAAACATTCTGAAAACTTTCCTATCTCTTCTTCCTTTTTCTGTATGGTTTTATCATTACATGAATTATTATTGTTGTTATTTGGTTTTCGCTTTAAAATTAAATTCAGGAGAAACGCGCATGCACGCTAAACGTCACAGCCACCCACTTTAATAGTCATATTTCTTCCAACGGACTTTCACCCACTGTCAAAATAATCAGGTTCTTGATCAGGTAATAATTTGAAGATAGGGCATTCAAGTTAAAAAAATAATACGTGAGAACATAGACAGATAAATAATAGACGAATGGATCATAGATAGATAGATAGATAGATAGATAGATAGATAGATAGATAGATAGATAGATAGATAGATAGATAGATAGA
>JBCAUA010032823.1:0-26320 GCA_038406235.1 Peronia verruculata | reverse complement strand
AACATTTTTGTGGCCCTCGGGATCCACTATTTATCATATTTTGGCCCCATTCTTGTCTTGAGTTTGAGACCCCTGGTGTAACAGATGGTGTTGTGTCGTTTGATGTGACCAAAATATTGTAACTGCCTTTCAGAACATCATTGTTGTCAGTAAAGTAGGTTTGACTTTTAGCATAGTACATGTACAAACACCCTTGTTGGTGGTTCTTTCTGTCCAACTAGTCCTTCCCATACACCTGGATGTCCACAACTCAAAGGCCTCGATCTTGTTCTCCAGCTTCAGGCTTGACGTTATTCAAAATGCCCTGAAAATGTACAATTGTCTCTTTTTTTTTTTTCACTGGGATCGATCAAATCGTTTGTTTCATTTCATCTTGCTCTTGATTTCCTCTTCAACTACTGATTCACCATAGCTATGCTCACGATCTGAGTTGGTCAAAATGAGGAGCAAGATTCAAGAACATGCCCAGGCCGTCTCTCAAAAACTGTCGTTGTTTTGTAATCTGTTGCTATGGGTAAAGGAGGCAAACCCAGATTCCATACAGCTCGATAAGATCGAGTAGGAAACAGGAGCGGATGCTGCCACTGACAACATCTGGGGGTTTGTATTGGTGTCTTCTTATGATCTTTCTTTAGTTCTTTGACCAAGGGCTGGGTGTTTGGTGCACGAGAAAAAAAGTCACAGAAATTCACGTAAGTTTGTTGGGCACATCAGCACGATCACGTCTATATTGTGCCAAACACGGTAAGATACGTTTACACGTCGAGAGGAAGAGAGGAAAGAGAGTGGGACAGAAGACAGGAGCAAGGAGAGAGCGAGAAAAGATATCACTCCTGAAACGTCGAGGATGGCACTCCATGGGAGCCATTCCACCGATGACGGGCTTACACCGCCTGCAGGTGGGAGCAGTGAACCTAACTATAAACCCCGGGCCTCCGCGGGGGCCGGATAAGTGTAAGCTTACATATTAAATTACTAATATACATATTAAGAAACCCGTGATACACTGAAGCCATGAAAGGTGAACTGTGATATAGCGAGGGAGTATCCTAATTTATTTCACATCTCCTTGAGATTTCCACGCATTTGGTTTTCTCTGCTGGTTATGTCAGATTATGCCCATCAGACCACGAGCACCCAAGGCAACCAATGTTGGGATCTTGCTGACAATTCAGACAGGAAACAAAAGGCTGAAATAAGCAATACAATCATTTATGTCAGGACAATTACCCGGCCGCCAGTACAAACTGGTTTACCACCTTGTAGTGGCAAGGAAGTTTTCAAGTGCTGCATGGTATAGGAATGCCAAGTCACTCGTGGGTACCAGAAACTATATCTAAAACGAACCATACCTGAATCTGCGTATACATTCTTAGACTGGCGAACTGCCGAACGAGGTTAAAGTCGTTGTAGCAGCCGAGATTCTAAAAGCGACACCGTAATGTGAGAGTTAATGCCACTACAAGTGCTATAAGAAAACAGAGAAACAAACAACGGACTGAATTTGACGGCACACGTATCTGAAAACAACCTGGGGAAATGTTATTTTAACTTCCTTTTCATGCTCTGCCAGCCTTCATGCAGTCACGCTAGATTCTCTGTACAAGTACTACCAGCCACACACACGTACAACAGAATTAGCCAGTTACTTCTCGGCTTTTGGCACCGACTCTAGGCCAGGGGATGGGAAAAATGAACAATAGTAACAAAAAAAGAAGATGCAACATCCGTGATATAGGAGAGCATGACAACTCAGTGCTGAGAGACTGATGTCACTGAGGAAGATCTAGTTTGAAAAGAAAAAAAGAGTGATCTTCTCCTGTCTCACTATCAGACTCCCTCTTTAGTGTTGGGGGGAAAAAACTAATTTCATTTCCGAAACTAAAAATAAAACTTGGTAAGGTATAATTCCATATAAACATTTAATTGTTCATTTATATTTTATTATATTCTGAATGTTCAGCAAGCGCCCAAGACAAAATCCATCTGGCAGAAATTATCCGGATGTTACATGGTTTCAATTTTGATAAAAGTGAGGTATCAGATTCAGAACTGCAATTACGCTTAATTCTTTTTTAGAAAATATGAGCTAAAACTCATCATTTTTCTTCCGAGAACAAAGCTGAGACAAACACATGACAAAGACATTATGTAAGACAGTAAAATTGCTTGTAGGTAAAAGTTTTTGTAAGCTTGGCACTGTTCGAAAACCAGTACCAACAATGTGATTTGTGCTGTCAGTTCCACCCCATACAGTTTGTATGTTTGTGTTGATCTTTAACGGCACATCAGCACGATCATGTCTGCAGTGTGCCAAACGGTATGATACATTTACACGCCAAGAAGAAGAGAAGAAAGAGGGAGAGACAGAAGACATGCGCGAGGAGAGAAAAGAGATGTCACTCCCGAAACGTCGAGGATGGCATTCTATGGAAGACATTCCACCGATGACCGGCTTTCACCGCCAGCAGGTGGGAGCAAAAAGCTTACTAATATACCTGACAGGGCATCACACATAATTATGAAAACGATTCCTCCTCGAGGACAAGCTCGGAAAACAACCATGACAGTAGCCTTCTCACCATTACAAATCTACATCACTGCCATTCACGCTTGTAAATGAACCCTAACAGTTTTAAAATCGCAGGACGATAACTAGCAGAGCACACCTACACAAACTATCACATACGACATGACAGTCCATCAACAGTTCCACAACAACCACCCACAGCTTTGTCTGTTCCTGTAAAAGAGCGAGAAATCTCAATAAGATGGTACGAGTATTGTAGCACAGAATATAGTAGACCCGTTCAATCACAAGCTACTCCTGTCTGATCCTTATAGATCAGAGTTATGTCATTCTGTGCCAGTGACCCATATCGATGTCCAATTGTCTGACAAACAGAGGATCAACAATTTCATCAACTTGCACATCGAGGTCAGGATGGAGTGAAGGAAGGAACAGCAGAATGAACATAGGAAATAAACTTACAGGAACAAATCAGCCCAGATATCAGAGGTGGGGAGAGGAAGGTGGTGGGGGGGGGGGGGGGAAAGAACAGGCCGAGATGGAACAGTTAAATAAGTGAGACGAATGACCTGTGGCAGAGGAAGATTAACTGTGTCAGCGGGTCAGGTCACGAGGTAGCCAATCAGCGCCGGCGGGAGGAAATCTGATCTGGTCACAATGGATACCGGAATCATTAACTGAACAGCCAATCAATGTCATCCTCTACTACGCGGCCCCCTCACATAATACTGGGGGGAGGGGGGTGGATCGACAGAGGACAGCGTGTGGGATACACTTGTAGCCCCTGGACAGCCAGAGCTGAGGATGCGAGATTCTGAAGGCGGGTGAAGAACTAGCTACTGAACAGATGACGTGTGGAAGGTGGATAGTACAATGGACATAGCTAGGGTGTCCACTCCTACAAGACTGGCTCGTACAATTGTTCTCATGAAAGACATTCGCTATCTGAGCTTTGGTAGGTCATAGTCCTGTAGATAAAATGACGCAGCTTCGTAACAGCACCTCAAGACTATTTCATTTTTCTACTAGCTGATTGAGTGTGGTGGCGGTGGCCTAGTCGCTGGGCCGTCAGACTTTGTGCCTGGAATTCTTATCTTGCGAAATACAAGTACAGTATTCCTGTGGTTGTTTCTTGCTCTTATTGCTGCTTTGGCCGACACAAACCGGGCCAGGCACTTTCAAATACAACTTCAGGAATGTGCGACCGGATTCCCGATATTCGGATAAAAATGTGAGAACAAAATATGAGATGATAAGATCAATTGTTTGGTCAGAGTGGCTTCTTTTGTTTGGTAACTTTCAGATGTCGCGCCGACTGGACTTTGGTCAGTTCTACATACTCTGCCCTACAACCGGACCTGCACTGAATCTTTCAGTGATCACATAGTGGCGGTCAAAGCTTCGTGTCTTTCATACTATCTCACCACGGAACTTTCCTTAAGATTTGGGAAATAACGAGAGAGCGCAAGTCTTGAAATTAATTACCTGCATTTCCTTCAATTTTCCAAAACAAAAATATTCTGATTATAGCTAAAACTGCAACCAATCCAATTTAATCACCCACTGTCAGAGATCAAACGATGGGAGACACTCCATTTCTTTGTTTAAAACACAAGGCGATGTGACCATCAGTTTACCACGAGTCCTTACTGAGCAGCTATTTATTACAAACACCAAGAACTAAGAGGGCAAAAAGAAGACGTAGCAAACTGCCCTTGCATTTCTATCCTATACATCTGCAGCAAACCCCATAAAAGGCTTACGGACTGTAAAAGTACTGAATAATGCATTCATATGAAATTTAAGACACAAACTTGTTACATTGAGATCTGTGTTTCTACTAAAGCCGGTAAAAGCTTTCTATGTTTGACGATAGTCTAATAACGTGACGGTAATAACTGAATAGTAAACTCGCGAGGGTGTTTAATCCGAAACATTGTGCGTTCGATAAAATGATGCGTTCAAAACACTAGAACAAGTTTTCTGTGAGTAATAGTTTAATCATCCAAAATGCCAAAATCAGACTGCGCACGTTTGATTGAAGTCACAGGGCTGTATCAGTTTGATAGATATTTAGATAATCTTCCACAACGGCCGTGGGTTCTCTTGTTGTATTAGAAATGAAAATATACCCGATATTTTGCGTCATGCATTTGGGCTACAACTGGATAAATCAGCTCCCAGGTAGTCAGGTCACGAGCTACGCCGATATATAGAACTGACCAACTCGCCTTTTCTTACCGTCGCTGGAGACCTGGGGCCAGAATGTCATATTCCAGTCTTACTCCTGACCTCCCCTTGGCGACAGGACAATATGTCTGTCTGTGACACTCACTTTGTCTTCCTTCGTTATACCTTCGTAGGGGGGGGGGGGGGTATTTGAGACAGAGGAACGGGAGAGGTAAAAGACCAGAAGTTCCCAACTTTTTTGCACTGGCGACTCCTTACCCAAAAGCTTGAAACCCACGCGACCTCCCACCACCAGCAGCTTGATTTTATATCTTATTTCCAGTGACTGCACATGAATATTTATAAACACATTCACACAGGCACACAGAAGCCACCCGCGTCAACTAATGAAAGCGAATCCCTGTGAGTGTAACATATGTTTTTTGCAGTGAAATAAAAAAAGAAAGAATAATTGTAAGACCACAGAAAATGGTGCTACTGGTGAGTTGAAATTAATTTTACCCAAAGCCATTTCTAGCAAGGCTACCCTAGCCCTGTGTCATCGGTTGGGCTGGGCTCCCCTGACGTAGCAACATGATGAAAACAAAAATGTCGGGCTAAGAGGGGAGGTCAGAAGGGAGAGAGGGAGAGAGAGAGAGAGAGAGGAGAGAGAGAGAGAGGAGAGAGAGAGGAGAGAGAGAGAAATGATCAAAGTCCTAGGGGTGAGTACTAACGGGAGGGAAAAGAAAGCTTGAATTTTGGGAAAAGGGGGTCACATGATCCAATCAAATGCTTGAAGTGATAATTCTGTTGTTCTAGATAGTTCTCTGCATCATTACTTTGCTCTTTTCTATCTCAAACCTCTCGGCTGCCAGAATAAGGTCTACCACCTCTTGCAAAATGTGAATCACAACATATCAAATTTTGGGGCAAACACATTCTACTCTGCTGACATCTCTGCCTGTCTTTCTTTCACTCTTTATATCTCTTTTCTCTCTATCTCTCCTCGCTTCCCCCCCCCCTCCCCCCATCTATATTTCTTCTTCTTTTTCTTCTCCATCATCTTCATCTTCCACTTTTTTTAAATCCACAAATAACAAAAATCAGAATTTGCTTCACTGCTTGAGCTACGCTTCCTCTGTCTGGAACAGGGACAGGAGAGAGGGGAGGAGGGGGGGGGCAGTAATTGGGCGCCAAAACAACAATCTCCAGTCTTCTATATCCATCCATGACCAGGGAGGTGAGTAACATTACTGAGTGCCCAATAACCTTCTCATGATCACGCGAGCAAGCAGGTGCTTCTACACATTCTCGTGTCACACCAAAACATAAATCAGTTTCTTGAAACGGCTTAATGAGGTCGAGACAAAATTCCCGATTTAGACAGAAAATTAGATAAAAGCATAATAGAGAATACAAATACAGCTTAGCTTGCTAAAAATCAAATATCGGCGCGCCGCCTTCGTAAATCTAAGTTACTATAAGAGAACCCAGGGCCTCCGTAGGAGATTTGTTTAATACAGCCCTGAGACGTAACGTGTACGGCAAGCGTGCGCACATGGATGTTGATATTTTGGTTGAGTAAACTGAATGCTACTCAAAGAAAACGTATTTTGAACGCGTCATAGTATCGAACGTACAATTTGGATCAAGTGCTCTCGTGAGTTTATTATTCAATTATTATCACTCCTTTAGAATAACGTCGACGATAATCAGCCTTTTTCCGGTTTATATAGACAGAAACACGCATCCATGTGCAACAATGTTGTGTGTCAAATTTCATGTAAATCCACTCTGCAGCTTTCGAGTCCACAAGTCTATTGTGGGTTTTCTTGCAGATGTATAGTATAGATGAATAGAAACTAACCCGGCTGTCTTCAAGTGTTATGATTAGAACCTCCAAGTGCCAACGTCCACAAGGTGCTCAAAGCTGCCTGCAGGAAGATAGAATGTGCGTAAAATTGGCCCACTTTGTTTACATATCCTGCATGCATGTCATCGACCTTGACCCTGAGCCCCACCCTCCTGCCTGCCTCATACATCAAACCTTACTCATCCTCGCACTCGCACGTTTTCGACCTGGAGTCTGACAGAATACTGGTCTTTTTATGATAGCAAGCCAGTTTTCGAACAGTCCACCGCAAGGTTTGTGTTTGTTCCTTTGCTTGTTTGTTTGTTTGTTGGTGTGTGTCCCAAAACACAGAGTATAAGTAAACGGAGCTTCGTTATTTTTCACCGTCTTTTCAAGGTCATGAGCACATGATGCTCGGAACACGAAGAATTCGATGTGACCTAATTACTCATGACACAGCTTAGTGTGGTCAGGTGACCTGGACGATGTAGAACTTTGCTGATGCCACCCGAGGATGATGCCAGGTCTGTATCTGTTTGCCGTGTGGTGCCAATGTTGACTTGTATGGCAGGCCGGCCGATTCTGGGAAGCAAACCGGCTTGTCGGGCGGACATTTGGCCGGCTGGATGATAAACACAGGCAGCAGCTTTAAACTAACAATCAATACGTGGACATCGTCGGGAAACTGCGCAAAAATCGCCTTAAAACTAACAAGCGTTAAACAAGTTTCATCCCAAAGCTAACAAGGAGGACACAGGCGCCATGACACACCTAACTGACGCCGTGATGAGATCAGCTCTAAGTCGGGAGATTTGGGGTTAAAACTAACAACTTGTCATAATGAGATCATCACAGCAAGAAAAGTTTTGATTCCAGGGGAGGAGAATGGGAAGATCCAGCCATCTGTTGACGCAGACAGGTCGGCATAAGTGTAATAAAAGCTGCGTCCCTTGAACGTTTCGGCACTGAGTAACCTTGTTATTCTAATCTCTCACTTTCTTCTTTTTGTAAATGAGTAAATGAGTAATATATAGATTTGTATTTTCTTTTTCTTCTTTCTACTTTGCACTTTTCTTAACGCCGCTAGCAAACAGTGATACAAAGAGAGTGAGTGATAATAATTCTATTTGTGTGCAGGTTGGCCTGTGTCCGTGAGCCGTGTACATGTGGGCTGGACCCAACTGAATGTGCAGTTGTTCAAATATCTCACCGATTTAACTTCAAAGCAGGATAAACAACCTGTAAAGCAGACCGTTCATGTTTTGCACACAAGGTCTCATTAAACTTCCTAAGCTGATACTTCATTCCTCAAAGAGTCAGCAAAAAACTACTGCTTAAATATCACAGCCTCTCCAGTGATGTTCAGTCAGATACCAAGGATAATTCAAATCTAAAAACAATATAAACCAACCCTGTGGTATATACAGAAAAAAATTAAATACAGATCTATTTAGCCAGTTTTCCATCAAAGCCGCCCTCCATCACTTCTTTGGTTAGAATGTTCGGGCAAATAGTTAGAGATGTCATTCACATCAGCAAAGATGATCGCAATGCTCGTGCACCAACTGACAATTCTCGGAGCTATTTCTACCACAAACATGCTGTGTGCCAGTGTGACAAGGCCAGCAGTTTCCACACTGTTTTCTTTGTTGTTCAGCTTCTGGTGACACTCTGTGTAGTTAACCAACTGCTCAGGCCAGTTTGGTTATTGTTGTTGTCATTACATCAGCCCCGAGTCGGGGCATCTACAGGCTGATGGAGGAGGAAGCTGATATGTTCTGTTATATATCCATCTCTCTCTCTCTCTCTCTCTCTATATATATATATATATATATATATCTTTCTCTTTTCTGTGTGTGTGTCTATCTGTATGTTCATCTGTCTGTTCCTCTATTTCACACTCATTCTTCCCTCATCCAATTTTATCCCCTCTCTCTCTCTCTCTCTCTCTCTCTCTCTCTCTCTCGAACAACTGCTGATAAATACTTCTAATACACACATCTTAGTTGCTAAAACGCTGATCAACAACAGCTTTCCACAAACCTCAAATGAGGTAAGAAATTCATTTTTTTACCCGAAAAAAAAAAAAAAAGCAAATCGATGTCTGCCTTTTCTTTTCTCCGACATAACGAAGGATCTGCAGGCGTCCAGTGAGAGATTCCTGGAGTAATCTTCACTTTGAGCACCTCTAAAACCAAATGCGCGCCGATACATATACACTGACGCACTGTACTTTGATTTCTGCGATAACAGTCCAGCTCTCAGCTTTCTGCAAACGGAAATGTAGACACTAGGCCAGATCTGTCGTTCCAGTCTTCGAGGAAGATGTCTAAATATTTGACAGATATTTTAATGAAGAATAAATCCAGATCAAAACATCTTCTCGTTTAATCTAGATCTTCATTTCACTGGATTTTATTTTTTCGAAGGGCGATCTGCTATTCCTTTATTAATTAAACGCACTGCTCTATCTTACACTGCCTCCGCATCATATCATCTTTGGCTGTCACCTTTTCCCGTGTGGAACGCCAGATATGCAAGTTTGAAGTTGTCTAATGTTACAATTTTCCTTTCTCTACACCAAATCTGTCTGTATCTGTCTGTCTGTCTATCAAACTGGCAAGAATATTGCCGCTGCTGAATTTTCAAAGCTTCACATATTTTTGTTTTTTCAACCTGAGGGGAAAAATACCAGCTACTTATCTCTGTTGACTTAAAAAGCTAGCCGATAGCCAGAGAAGTGCAAGTGGGCGGAGTTCACAGACTATCAAAGAGACTTACATTGATGCTGAATACTTGCACTGCTCTACTTTATTTTTCCTGAATTTGACAGATGATCTGGCTTTCTAGAGATCGTTGGCAAAGTGTTAAAGTCCACAACAATCAGATAAACATACAGTGCGTCCTCTTGATATACAACTAATTCTGAGCATAAAGCTCTAGCAAACGAAACAAAGCAAAAGAAAAACACACATGCAGGCAAATAGTCCAATCAAAGGTATGCCCTGCTTCAATGTGACTAAACAAATTTTTTAAAAAATTAACTCTTATACAACCCAAAGATGCCATGAATGAAGCAGATCGACAGCAGAGAATAAAAAGTTGCGAATGGACGAAATTGTTCAGAGAAAATACTGATAATTTCAATCTCCGGGTTTGGAGATACCACAACCGTACCTGGCCATAAAACCTGCCTTTTTTTTTTAAAACATAAATTCGAACGTTCATAATATGAATGAATGTTTTGATAGGAAGGTGCCATTGTGGGTCCTTTTGTTACCTCAGTGATGCCGTTTCTATGGAAATTACATAATCACATGCTTTAAAACGTCTCGTGGTCACTCACCTTTAGTTCATCTTTCATCACTGATTATCACAACATTACACCGCAGCTTCCATCCATCCTTCTATCCATCCATCTATCCATCCATCCATCCATCCATCCATCCTTTCATCCATCCATCCATCCATCCATCTATCCATCCATCCATCCATCCATCCTCCCATACTCCCATCCATCCATCCTTCCACCCATCCATCCATCCATCTATCCATCCATTCATCCATCTATCCATCCATCCATCCATCCATCCATAGACGGATAAAACAAAACAAAATTAAAACGAAATAAAGATAGCAACCAAAAACCACGACAAGAGATTACAAAAGTACAAGTAAAACACACACACACACAAACACATACATAGAGAAAGAGAGAAAGGGGGAAAGGGATGGGGAACAACCAATTAAAAACTAAAAGGTCACAGCTGCTAGACTGGAGTAAGAGCCCGAGAGCTCATTAAACTGAACGGTCTTCCTTGTTCTAACTCCCTTCTGGATTGTTCTATATATTGATGCCTGTCCTCTGTCGCCCCAGCCGGCAGTCAGTGGCCTGCTGCTCCACAAGTTAAGTGCCATTTCTACAAACAGCAGAATAAATCCTGCCTTTAATCGCAGCGGCTGAAGAAGCCTATTTGTCTGCCATGTGGATAGTGAAGGAATTGCAGCGCCGATCAATGAGTTTAGCTGTTTGGTGTTGGGGTGTCTGGTCGGCCTTGGGCAAAAACCCTCAGATAGAATCAATCTGGCACTTCGTCAATGACTTCAATCCTTTCTTTCTTTGATGTGTCAAAAGTTGAAACACTACACTACACTAATGTACTTTAACACAAAGCTTTCGTCGCTACTGACTGACTATTTACCCATCTAATCTAGAGTAATTGTCCAGATATGGAAAAGGTGTATCACTTCGCTCCGCATATACTGCAGTAGGTTCACGTTAAGCAAGATCGTGAAACTAAATGCTAAAAATTCTCCAAATGTAACAGAGAAAAACTGCATTATCAAAGCAGGACGGTCCTGTTATTGTTCATTTCAGAACTCGCTGCTAAGAAACAATACAGACTAAACATTAGTAGCACTTCTCGTTTCAATCATAATACATTATTTAGATATACTTCCTCAGTTCAACCCTTGTCATCGCCGAGTCAGGCCGAGATCAACATTTATTCTGATGATCGCCTCTGAAAGTAAGATGGCGTTACGATTACGTACATTCCCCGGACAGGATTAGCAGGAACCACGATTACGTCAGGAAGTTTGAAGTGCAACAGATCAGAGAAGCTCTGAGAGAGACCGATTCTATTTCCCATGTCAACATTCATCGTGATTGGGTATAAAAAGACAGAAGCAAAGTTCCACTTGGAGCACATTTTTTTTTTTACATCAAAATGAAATGTTTAAACCTAAGCTCGGCATCTCCATCAAAGATGAAGGTGTCATATAAAAGTGCTTACATTTTTCCATTAGTTTGTTTCTCAGAGGAATACTGATTATTGTTCAGGTTGGCCACGACAGATGTGAACAGATGTCTCGAAAAGATCGACAGTCCACGCAAGCTGACCACGTTAGGAAGATTAAAACTCCTGGACTTTTCAATCAGAGACAAACAGTCCTTCAGTCAACCAGTCAAAGGTCGAGATTGGTGGCAAAGTAGGCTTGACAAACTCAAAGGATATTTGAAGTCCGATTTACTGAGGCTAACGACGCGAAATCTACTTCATGTTGACTTGATCAATCCAAACTCTTGACAGATTTAGCACACACGAGTTTTCGCCAATTACAAGGCGGAGTTGATCAAATGACTCGGTCTCTTCAATCACATTAGGGACATCTGAAGATGGTTCCTTTTTGTCGTTGAGAAACTACATACCTCGCCGTGTTTTGGCACAACAGTCTAAAGGCTTTTGTTGGTCTACAACAAAAATGCCCAGGTCCGGAGTCCACTAAGATGTTTAACGTCTACCAGATAGAATGAACGAGTTGTTCTCAGCAGTTCTCATCTCCCCGATGAGAGAGTGTTAAATTGTCCACATCAGTCACAAGCCTGACATCACAGCACTGTTGGCCCATGTCCGGACACCTAGCCACACACAGCCAACTCATTCTTAGCCAGCGACAAACCAGTTAAAACTTGGTACCCAATGCATGAGTGGACAAACACCATTCACACTCGATAACAACCTCCAGATTCATCCGAATCACAATTCCACCAATACTGGTGAGATTCTTTTTTTTTTCCAAAACAGATTTCTACGATCATTGAGATATTCGTATGATGTCCTATGGGCCAGAGACTCCTGGACATTAGTGACGCCCCATCGACAGAGCAGTTACAGTCGAGCCTGGTACTAAATATCCGTAACTGTGTCATAGCCTGAGCCCATCTGTGACGGCCAGAATTTCACACCAGCTGGCTCCAACAGCTACAGTGGTGGTTGTACCAGTTGTAAGCCACTTATTGAACCGCAAACAATTTCATAGTTAGAGTCTCTGACCAGGAGAACACTGTTATGTAGCCCTCTCCAGAGTGTATTCCCAGTCCTTACTGATGTAATCAGGCATACAGTTTTACTGCTCAAAATGCCTATAAATTTGGTAGATTCTCGCATCAGCTCACAATGGCCCCCACTGGGCACTGTGATGACAAAGCATAGAAACTCCCTCCAGAGTTCGCGCGGCTGTGAGCATATGCACTCAGGCGATTCTTATTTCCCTAGAGAACGTGTGGACCTTCACAATTTGTCGGCAAATATTACATTTCCTGATTCTGGAGCTAGACGGGGCTGAGCGGTAAATTTGGCGGTAATGTCTGGTGTTGGTAACCCTGGACCATCTGACCAGGAAGTGGATGGGGAAAAAGGAGATGGGTTGCTGCTAATGTGGCATGGAGGGAACTGAAACGAGGTGGAACAAAACATGGGAACATTCCGAACGACACGTCGTGTTAAATAATCATACAGAACGTCTCCTTAATATAAAACCTCCGTCTGAGAAAACAAAAAAGAACAGAAAATATACAATACGCCGCAACGCACTACCTCTGTTAACATTTCCTGCCATTCTCATAAACCGGTTCCCCTCACTCCAGAGGTCATACAGGACGGCAGGGTTTGACAGTCATGTTTGTTATGATTTTTCACGATTACGATTGTGATTCTTCTAGTTTTCCCTCTACCCGCCATATCGGTGATGTTTTACTTTGACATAACACCGATAAGAAGAGCTTTTTATCCTGAACCAACAATGTTTTCCCAGGTGCATTTCCCATTGTGAATCAATCACCGCTGCCTTATCTAGTGAGCGCCTATCTCAGTGTATAGCAGGACCAGCTTGTTCATCTATTCTCATCGGCTGCCTGAGTCGTACATACTACAAGAAGGGTTACCGGCCTAGTCTTGTACTAAACCGTGTTAAGAAAACAGTTGTGAAGGATCAATGACAAGTAGCTTGTGTTATCAATTTGCTTCGATGTTGTTGTTTTTTTTTTCACCGTAGCAAATACAGTTTGCCTTTGTTAAAATTCACCTCAAACTTCAATGGGTTCCTTACAGTCACAAACAACAGCAGAGTTAGCCTGACTACCTCAGCCATCTTTTTCTCTGCCACTCTTTAAAGTACACACACACACACATACACAGATACACACACTCACACACACACACACATACACACAAAGTGAGAGAGACAGAGAGAGAGGACACAGAGAGGACTAACAGAGAGGACATACAGACAGGACATAGAGAGGGTCAGCGAGAGAACAGAGAAAGGGAAAGACTGACAGAAAGACTGACGAGCTCTATTTTGACACAAGTGTGGACGAATTACTGACAACATCTTCTAGCACAGGTTTACCAACATTGCTGTTTTTTACCCCAGCCACATAACGTGCGATCTTCCTCAAGCCACATAACGAGCGATCTTCCTCAGACCAGATCGTTATTGCTGAACTCACAACTATTCTATGATTGCAGCAGATCAGTCTGACATTTATTTATCCAGTCTATGTGTGAAGACCATAAACCAAATCTGTTGTACTTCATAATTCTATATAATAAGAGCGATCAGGGGGCGTGGCACTTATCTTATGGTCCAATAAAGTCGGAATTGGCAGGCATTTAAAATTCAAATAAAATTACAGACGTGGGCAACTAATACCCAACTGTGTTATAGGCTAGTCTTTATTTTGATTGAATTTACAGCTTTTTTTTTTAAATTTATTTTTTTTAAATAATTAATGCCGAACTATCATTCATTTTGTCCGCCATCACTTCCGCGCGGGACACATGATGTATTCAAAACCCTTTTTCTTTGACTAATATTCAGTTTAATGAACCAAAATATCAGCATCGAGGTGAGCATGATGACCAAAAAATTTAAGTCGCAGGACTATATAATATTTTTAAAAAACCTCTCACGGAGGCCGTGGGGTACCCAGCTAGTTATATAATATCTTTCAGTGAATTTTTAATCTATGCACTGTGCATTTTTCTACTGCACCATGGAGGGGATACAATGAGTGACAGAGCTCTGTACCTTCTCCATACATTCCTATACACTTAAGGTTCAGCACTGGTGAAGGGTTATGATCCAGTACCAACATACCTATTTCAGTGAATGTGTTTCACGGGCCGTTTGTCACTGCAAAACACAACTTTCCCCCTCAATACAAGGACACACAGCTATGGTTAAATGTGACTCTTGATCCATTCACTAGTCCATCAACCACATCACTACTCAGCTGGTCAATCTGTCAGTCTGTCTGCCTGTCACTCACTCGCTCTAACTATTTGCCTTCATTTGTTCAAGAGTCTGTCCGTCTTTCTGACTATCTGATGCCGTCTTCTTTTTCTTTGCGTGTGCAGCGTGTTTAAGTGAGGTAATACACTGGCAAGGAAATGTGACCCTCCATCAAATAGTGGCGACTTCAAAATTAATCACAGACAGGAAAATTATTCATCTTCATCACTCAGTATACCCGGCCATAGGTTTTAGAGACGATCACAGGTTACAGAGACGCTTATAAATAAAACGGACAGTGACAATTAATGATCGTCAACGTTGATTAACTCCTTGATTGCCAGGGTTGGAACCACTAGATTCCATTTCAAAGTCCGGCAAGTTGTAATCTAATCAGCGACATTTTGATTGGCACCGGATGATAATAAATCTCTCTCTCTCTCACTCTCTTTCTCTCTCCTCTCTCTCTCTCTCTCTCTCTCTCTCTTCCAGAAGAAGAGAGGTAATAAGTAGAAAGCGATCTGTGGGTGTTGGTAGTGAAAGGGTTAAGAAAATCCTCTATTATGCACAGGTCTAACAGGTAGATGCGCCCTTTCCTCCCTCAGTTATCATGATTGCCTGACAAAGGCTCGGCCCCCGCAATAAACAAACCATCAAACCCCGAGTAAACCAAGACTTGAACACCATTGCTTTCCCTGCACGCACACACTAACACAAACACAATAGGTTTTTCTTCTTCTTCTTCCTCTTCTCTTCTTCTTTCGTTTCTTCTTCCCAATCTCGGCCACACACCCACGACAACTGGGGGAAAGAAGAGAAGAGCCGGGGTAGATCCAAACACAGCTCTTGAAATCCGGATGACGTGATAAACAAGTTAGTGAGGTACTGAAGTGATTTCCAAGCTCGGAGACTAACAAACCTGTGCAGGACATTCTATAAGCACGAGCGCATTGTCTGCATGCAATTTCCTTCCCATGACCTGAATTAACTTCAATTCTCTCACTATTTCTAGAGGAACAAGGATGAGGGTGCAAAGTCCTATCGGGAATCGTTGACAACCTGTGGGCTATAGTACATCAGGACACTGCAGGCTAGGAATGATTTGATCAACTGCATTACTTAGGTATACTTTGCCCTCCTGTTTGTCTCGGTGTGTATCTGTAAACAACTGGACCAGGTGGCAAAAGTTACATACTTAAGCCAACAGACTAGTGAAGATGGAAAAAGCTGTGAAGAAATAAGAACGCCTGTTGAAATAGCAAAATCGCGTTTTACATCCATGAAGTCTGTGTTAACATCTAAATACATCTCCTTCGAGCTGAGATTGAGACTTATGAAGTGATAAATATATCCGGTCTTGCTGACTTGGATTCTAAACAAATATGTGGAGAATAAATAGAGGCCTTTGAAATGTGGACATTCAGAGGTATGGGAGGGATTGGACGGACAGACAGAAAGACGAACAAGGATGCTAACAATTCAACAAACAAAGTAGTGACAATAATTCAAAAAAAAGGAATTTACGATATTTTGGTCACAACAAACGACACAAACACCATCTGTAAGGACATGCTGGAAGAAATGATCGAAAGAAAAGGAGCGAGAGGAAGACAGCGAGAATGTGGACGGATGACATCAAGGACTGGACGAATCTGTCTATGGATGAATGCACTAGAAGAGTGGAGGACTGAGAGAGATGGCGAGTCATTTTACATCAACCAGGAAAGAGATGAGGCAGAGCCTGTGTCTGTCAAACCCGGAGTCTGTCTGGCTGGCTGGTTGTCTTTTTCTTTGCTTATTATTGTAGATCAGAGTTTCGTCAAAGTTCACCAATCTGTTTCCATCACTCCAGCGATCCATCATATCGGTCTTTCTTTGTCTTTCTTGAGTTTTCTGTTAACATTTCTTATTCCTCCCATCTGGGCAACCTCACTTACTTCCTCTGTTAAAGTTTCTCACGATTTGTTGTTATTTTCGCTTTGTTGGAAGTAGGTCGGGTTTTAAAAAACAACAAAACAAAATAAAACAAACAAAAAAAACACCAATTAGAAAAGCTCAGCATTTCCTTTGTCTATGTGGCATTACATTTTCCAGCAACTGCAGCGCATGATAGATGAGTGCGGTGGATATAAAATGTCTAACTCCTGCCCGTGTGCAGTGAAGATTTTTTTCCTTTCTTCCTTGCTTTAGTCTGATGGCAATCTGGTGTTGTCTGGAGATAGTGCCAGGCAGGTGTATGGTAGCCAGGACTTGATAAACGTACCACCCAACTGCAGCCTTGACCTCTGAGCCTTATCTGATGATGACGCACATCTTGTCATCCGACATCCCCGCCTGGCCGCCTGCAGGTGTTTACCTAACCCGGCCCATGGTACTGGCCACTAGTTTACTAAACAGTCAAGTCCTCAAACATCAACCAAAGCCGTCACAGAGCCTGGCCAGATTGCACAGGATTGCCCAAGCGTAAATATGCAGGAATGTTGGCTTTGATGCGGTAGTTCCCAACACACTGCAGGAAGGGAATGGCTCAAGATGGAATCTCCCTCTGGCACCTGGCATATCAACTGATGGTAATCTCAGACCTAACAGTAATAGAAACTTTATACTTCAAGTACACGTTAAAACATGGTTCAGTATAAAAGAGAGAAGCTGAGAGAGAAAACACAAGCTGGACATGGAGTGTGGCTCTAGGTCAAAGCTTGAGCGGGGATGATGACATGTACATCTGAGCACGAACAGTGAGGTCTAATCACACTAAATTGTCGATACTTCCAGTGTGCAGGGCACCACATGACGATCATGCTGACTGTTATGTATTTGTCATAATCAGCAAATTTGTATAATCCTGACCTGTATGACAGTGAAGGACGTCTGAAATGACTACTAGAACAGGCAGCCGTAACTTTGTCCCGTTGAGTCGCTTTACAAAGCAGACACATTTGATCACTCAGAGATGATTCTGAGTTTAGGCACTTTCGCTTCTGTGAAAGCCAGCCTTGACTGTTGAGTGAGAAGAGATGTCTTCTCTTCCTTGGTCCGTGTGAGAGACTTTGGCGTTAATCACGATCATACCACGCTACAAAGTGAGTCTTTGAGAAATAGCGGAGAGCTGAGCTGTTATGAGAGAAACAAATCTATAGCTCTCCTTGTACACTGCATCATTTCAATCCTTGCAACTCCTGATGGAACTGTCCGCCATTTATAGTACCTTCCAGTTGGCCATTTGTATGAAAGGTTAGTCTATAATTCGATCTAAGGGAGAGGGCGAAAGGTTGAGGGTATCGAATGCCTTCAACAAGTTTGATTACAACTGACTCTCTTGTTCCGTCAACCATTCAACTCTACATCAGTGATGCCGTCTTTCCAGAGTTCTGAGGTTGATCGTGTAGAAAAATGTGTACATAACATTTCCTCTCAGTCCAGGCGGTGGTTCAGTTGATTGCATGTGTTACTTCATGATCAAAGCAGAGCTAAATCGCTGCAGAGTCAATCTAGACATGGTCATTCAATGAGTAGATCCGGTGAGTGGGCTAAACTTAGGTCCTGATGACGCAGAATGTTCGTTTACCCGATCTGCTAGACATGGTATTAATAGTATGTGTCTATACATGAACTGATTTCCTGTCCAATACGGGAGCAATTGGCCGTGAGACTGTGCCGGCAGCCAGCCTGCAGGATAACAGAACAAATCGTGCGCAAATAGTCACACAGCTACAGGATTTGTCAGCTTTCAAAAAGCCATAGGGATTGTTGACTTGCATAAGGCCGCCGGCATTGTTCCTCTGTTACATAAAACAGTTATGATGTCAAAGCAGATGAGTTCCCTGTGTGCCAAATACAAGGGCTCTTGGCCACTTCCTTCACAATGACGCACGAACAGTCCAGTACAGTCCCTTTCCATTTTCTAGTTCTGATACTGAATAAGTCTGTGTATGGGGAAGGGGAGGGGGGGGGGAGGGAAAGGTGGTTACCTAATCGTTTGTACTGTTTCACCTCTCTCTCTCTCTCTCTCTCTCTCTCTCTGTCTCTCTCTTTTACTTTCCCTCTGCCTAGCTTTTTGTGTAAGAAAAGTGCGTTCTGTTATCTTGATAACGGTAACTATCCCAAAATATCGACGACATAGTTATAGAACAAATAACAAAGTGGAATTTGTTTTTTGCTGTTTTGTTTGTTCTTATTTAGTTTCTGTCATCGCCACGGCCATTCCTCAGGCACACAAGACACGTCACTATCTACCGACAATACATAGGTTCGGCGGCAACGGATGCTTTAAGTCTAAAGCCCGATTTACACGCAGATTAAGATCCTCTGAGTCTGTCACCAAGAAATGTCCCTTTCCCCTCAGCCCGGAGGTTTCGCCCCTTGGACTCATCCCACTCGTTTTTTCCTTGCGATTGCCACATTTACACATAGCGTTCTGTCTGTCGACCCTGTGTTGTTTTAAACAATTGTTCACTGCGAGATTCTATGCACATCTAGCTATGGTGTCTTCGCCAAAAATGGTGGATGAAGTTTTAGATGACGTTTTAGCTCTATATAATTATGATTGCAAAGGAAGAAAAAAGAACTCGGAAAAAAATAATCAGAGACAGGTTTATGACTTTTTTCAATAACGAAGGGAGCGTGTCTGTGTCTTGGCAAGAAAAATATGCTTTTCATTAAAATAAAAATATGTATAAAGATTTAGTTTCATTGAAAGGCATAATTTATAACTATATTGTTTCATTGAAATAATATTAAGGCAGTTATATGTTGTTTTGGAAAGATAAAATATTTTACGCAGCTTGCACAACACGAAGCCAATATTAATATGCTTTTTGTTGTTGTTGTTGTTGTTGTTGTTGTTGTTGTTGTTGTTGTTGTTGTTGTTGTTGTTGTTGTTGAATGAGTCTGTATGAGTAAATTATGTATTTCATACAATTAATGCATAAAAATTCAGTGAGACAAATGGGAGATACTGCTGATGCCGCACATAATGTACATAAAAGTATCTCAAGCTAATCGTGAAAAAAAAAAAAAAAGAATTTTATTATAGAGGTACATCATGGCGGTAAATAGATCCATGAGGTGGCCCACATCGATAATAAGCAACACTTGAGACCAGTAATTTGTACTTTTTTTTAACTTAATGCAAAATATATGGGGTTTATACTATATAAACTGTTGTGATAAGTAAATATAAAGGGGCTGTTTTGCTAAGTACCAGGTATATTGTTTAATCTTCCTCTTACAATGTGAAAATCTATAACAATAAACATGTACAGATACTGCAGTTTGAAGAGTAACTTCTGCATGTAGATCTAAATACTTTTATTTCATTAAAATATGTAGCCACAAATCTCAAAAATATTAAATAGATATTAATTTATCTTTGTAAAAATCACATAATAAAGGCCAATTGTCGATCAAAATTGATAACAGCTAACTTTTCCTATTAAAATGCGCAATAAAAATCTGTGTTCATAGTTCCAGTGTGTTGTTACTGAAAAGAAGGAATGCGGGAGCGTATGTGAGTGAGCACTTGTGGGCACTATAGGATTTAGTGCATTGCAGACCTAGATCAACCTGTTCAGTCTTCTCGTGACTCAGCTTGCTGTTGCACGCCAGGTTCTAGATCTATGTTTGAATGTGCTGGTCTGGGTGCTTCCTGGTCTTGAAGAAATTCTAAAGCATTGAATTACCCACACTCAACTGCGTCTGACCAGGACAGCTTCAAGGAATCCAGTCATTTTAACTGTTTTCTGTAAGCATTTCTCAGGTTGCTCATTTTTTTTTAACCACAAAGTCTTTATCCGCCTCGGGCTCAAAGATTTTAACATAATTTACAAGCTCCTGGTAGCTTTTTTTTTTTTTTTTGTACCCGATTGCTGTATTCTTTCGACTTTATTCTACACAAACATTCATGTGAACGGTATCCTTCAATCAATTACAGATTTCAGAACTGATTCTTTTGACAACGTTGCCATGATAGCACAGAACAATATACAACACACACTCAACACAGATTCATGGTCAAACATCCAGGGCGACAGGGGTCTACTGTGAACTGTAAACATGATTCATGCTCAAACATCTAGTGCGACAGGGGCCTACTGTGAACACGTATACTGTATGAACACGAAGGCCCTAGCCTTACCTATTGTGCTTTGAAAAAAAAAATAATAATTTAATTTTAAAACCAAGCAATAAAAAGCGATCTGTATGCCTAAGTTTTACTAATTTCCATACGCTGATTACGAATTTGAACTAAGTTTTTTTAATTTGATCACAAAATTCGTTTTTTAATTCTCAAAAATGTATCCTCACCTGGCGGCAATTCAAAGGAAATCTCATCCCGCAGGGTTGGTGGCCAAAATTTCAAGCAGCGCTTGATTTTCTGAATCGGTCGTGGGGAACGTGCGTTTGGCACCAACGGACGTGGGGATAGTCCCCAACAACCTGGATTGGACCTCAGTGTCTAGGGATTGGTCCCCAAGGGACTGTTCCTCCAGGCGATTCGCTACGTGTAAATGGGCCTTTCTCAATTCAAATGCTGAAAATATTGATTAGGAAACAGCAAAATGTCCAAGATTACCACTGTCTTCCTCAGCCCTATAATGTTTTGTTTGTTTTTACTTGTTGCTATTGTTATTGTTGTTGTTGTTGTTGTTGTTGTTCTTCTTCTTCTTCTTCCTCTTCTTCTTTCTACATTACGTGACATGGCCAATTCCGCAGTTCAAAATGATAATATAATGATCTAAATCACGTTGCCATTTTTGTAGTACTACTTCCTCCCTCCGTCCATCCATCCATCCATTCATCTATCCATCCATCCATCCATCCTTCCATTCATTATTCACCCATCCATATATCCAACCATTCATCCATCAATCATTCATTCACCCGTCTATCAATCCAAACATCCATTCATCATCCTTTCATAGATCCATCCATCGATCCACGTATCCATCTATATATTATCAATCTATCAACCCATTCGTCTGTCCATCCATCCATCCACTCATCCATCCTTGAATTCATCTATCCAACCCTTCATATATCTAAACAGACAAATAGACAGTCGGACAGACGGACATCTATATGACAGTCAAATTTACTTCTCTCTCTCTCTCTCTCTGTTTCGCCCTCTCTCTCTCTCTCCGTCGCTCTCTCTGTCTCTCCCAGTCAACAGAATTGTTTTTCTCTCTCTCTATGTGAGTAGCGAATATCTCATGTTTAACGTCCATTGACCGCTGACTTTCAAACTGCCATGCTGGGTAGAAATGGCATTTTCCGTAGGCCCCCTCCCCCCCTCTCTCTCTCCAAGCCCCTGGCATTGTGTTCCCCAGCGGCGGCTGTGTGGTCCTTTTCCACGCGCATTAGAGCAAGCTGGGTGAGTACCCTAGCACTGACTGCTCTGTCAGCCCGAGGGACGGTCCAATTTCCCCAAGGAGATAAAAGGGACGAGATTCTCTGGAGGAAGGGGGCTGGGGGTGGGGGGAGGGATTGCGATGAACAACAAAACACTGTTAGTAACGGCCGACTGAGCGATTGTATAGAGAGGAACGCTGGCGTGAACAGGCGATGGGTAACATACATGGGCGGGGCCAGAGGGTGGGTGTGAGTGGTGGCACCGGTCGGAAGCACAAAACAGCCTGTTTGGAATGCCTGTGACTGTGAGTACAACACTCACGTAATGGACGTGACGCAGGCTAGTGTAAGTCAGAGAAAAGGACCATTCACCTATCTTACCATCCTCCCTCAAACAGGCAATACTATTCCCTCCCCCGTCCTCACCTCTGTCCTCCATGGCTACCCATCACTCTCAAACACCGACTATCGTTTTTCTACAGTGAAAGAAATCGCTAGAGGCAACAGTTTAAGAGTGGCAGGACAGAAAACAAGCCAGTTCAAACTTGTCGGTCTTCTTTAATACTAAACACCCCCCCCCCCCGCTCAAAGTAAAAGGAGATTTCATTTCTGTCAGTCAAGTTCCAGTAATGTCCTGGACAGTCCCCCGTCTCGGCACGCCACAGACACCAACGGTACTATGGCAGTATGTACAACGTCTTTGCCCCTCTAGACTTTCTCAGTCACAATAATCCAAGAGAGAGAATCCTGCACTGGACTAAATATTACATCAATGCAGAGATAGAGCAGTTGTTGTTGTTTATGTTGGGGTTTTACGACACACCAGCCCGATTACGGCTATATTGTGCCAAACACGGTAAGATACGTTTACTCGTCAAGAAGACGAGAGGACTGAAAGCGAGACAGAAGACAGGAGCAAGGAGAGAAAGAGAGAAGAGATGTCTCCCCTGGAATGTCGAGGATGCGGGACACCCTACCGATGGCGGGCTTACACTGCCTGCAGGTGGGAGCAGAAAACCTACTTATAAATCCCGGGACTCACGAAGGCATAAAGAGGCCGTTCAGTGGTATCAGTTTTGTGACAGTACAACATATTTGCCCCCCCCCCTCCTCCCCCCCGACGTTCTTCAGTTTCAACAATCCAAGAGAAAGAATTCAGTAATGGACTTAACATCCACGCCGAGAGAACAGTTTTGCACGTGACGATCTGTACAGTCGTTTAAATGTAAAACTTTGTATTTGGATATTCGGGTCAAATCGACTTTGTTTTACATATTATTTGTTCTCAACAAGAGATCCCCGATATTTCAATACTGGTCTATTATCGATAACTCAATATCCAAGACAGTGTTATGTTGATTTTCTAGCTCTCTTCAGTGACGGTGTGCATTTTTATCCCATTCACACCTGTCTTTCTTCACCGGCCACCAGAGGTCAGGGCTCTCTAACTCTGCCTCTCGTTCCACAGCTTTCTAAGAGTTTTTGCAGCCGTTTTTATTTAACAAAAGGCATTTCATGCAAACATCTTCTTAATTTGCGTCCAAATCAATTTCTGACGCTCAACGGAATGAACAAAATCACAGACTCCTGATACAGCGATCTGGACTGTGTTTGCTTGATGGCTATGTTTACGCCAGGCGAGCTGTCATAAGTGTTCGCATCTTCCGTCTGAGCGTGACCTGTGCCAGGAGATCAGTGTCTCCCCTAGCCTGGCTGCGCCGGCAGAGAACCTTCTGGACAGCCTTTCTATTACTTTATGAAATCTGACAGGGAGGCTAAGCTGGACAAGCGAGCTAGGAAGACAGAGAGCGAGAATGCAAGAAAGACGTGGTACATAGTGTAGTCCCTCCCCACCCCCACCACTATGATAAATTATTTGCTCCCTCCTACAGGCGATGAAAAACCTGTTTCTCTTCAATTTCTTTTTCTTGACGTGTAAACGTATCTTATGGTATCTGGCATAATATAGCCGTGATCGTGCTGATATGTTGTTAAATCTCAACGCAAAGACAAACAAACAAACAATATAGCATCGGACAAACAGGGGGCAGACTTTGATCTCAATCACCAGATTCTGGAATGCGCAAAACGGCCATCGGAACACACTACCAAACACACCCCGAGCCCCGTCATGTGGGCAGGGCACCCTATAAAGATGAGTGTCGTTAGTTGTGGCTCATCCTATCTGAGATCAGTGAAGTGGAGACTATCTTGTCACTGGCACTGGCGCCCGCTGCCTAAATCCTCTTGACTAGGAAATAGAGCACAGTGATCCAAGAGGAAGAAGAAAGATTGCTCCGGGTAGATCCATTTCTCTCTGGCCTCCAATTTCACGCCCCGTCCATTGCGAATTATGCAGTTTGCCATCATGAAACACTGGTATGGCTCTCCAATCTTCAGCCTCTTGTTTTCTTCCTTGAATGCTAGGCTTGTTCTCAGTGTGTGACGAGTCGGTGTTGTAAGGAAGGAAGAATTTGAAACAAGATAGAGGACCTCCTGACCGGCTTTCTCTTTCTGGTTTACTACATCAATTCTAGGATTCAAAAGGCATCTTTTCTACTACACGGGAGTCACAGTGGCTATGTGGTTTGGCTTCTGCTTCATGGTGTTTCTTTGATTGTTTGTGTTGGAGTTTAACGACACATCAGCATGATTACGGCTATATGGTGTCAAACACGGTAAGGTACGTTCACACGTCAAGAAGAAGAGAGGAAAGAAAGCCGGACAGAAGACAGGAGCAAGAAGAGAGAGAAGAGATGTTTCCCCTGGAATGTCAAGGATGGCACTCCATGGAAGAACCCCACCGATAAAGGGCTTACACCACCTTGCAGGTGGGAGCAGAGAACCTACTAATAAACCTCGGGCCTCCGCGGGGGAGCTTCATGATGAAAACAACTAATATCGCTGAGGTTGAACTGGGATCGACTCACCGGTCCTCCCATTAGGGAATGGAAGGACACGACGATCTGAAACTTGCATTTTTTCAATAACTCAACGTTCTCCTGGCTTCCTCTGGATAGGGAAACCCGACGACTATCCTTCTCGGATAAGGGTTAATACATTTCGGAGACCCCGTGTGTACGGTATGCACGTTGGCAGTTTAAAATCTATGAAGAGTAGGCGAGGTGGCCGCTGTACGGGCAAAATTTCCAAAACACAAATTTCTACCACAAACATTTTCAGCAATAACAGGCGGCCCTTTACAGCCGAGATAACCCAACTTTCTTATGATTGAAAGGCTTGAGAGAAACAAACTACCACATGGTCCATTCGCTCCAGTGCAACACTGCCTAACAGCACAGCAATGTGATACCTTGTATCCAATCAACAACCACACACACACAGGGTCTCTTGTCCTGGCTTTCAAACAATTTTGTTCCCCTGTAAAACTAAGCGACGTGTACCAATTTTAATACAGTTTTAAGACAAGAAAACATATCAACGGGCAAAATCACCAAATTATAAAGTAAGGTTTTCATTCGCGACAGAATAGTTCAGAAGAAAAGCATATCCATCAGGAACAAAATTACTAAACCTGAAAGCAGCAGTGGACATGACCAAAAACATTACTCGTTATACCCGGTGGTTGAGGTCTCCTCTAAAATAACCTACAATGCGTAAGACAAGACTGTTCTGTCACCCTCAGGCCTCAACTGTCATTTGTGGAATATGAGTATTAAATAACTCCTGTGCCAGAATCAATGGCGTTCCAGCTGTAATTTGGATTAACCCTTTAAGATGTAAGGAAAAAACGTATTTCAAACATTTCAACAGAGGCTCGAGTACCGAGGGCCTCCCTCAGTGTTCCCATCGTGAGTCAAAATCTCCATATCATCAAAGTCTTCTCCTGACTCATCTGTCCTTTTCGCCTTCGACGTTCTATTCTCTGATATTCTCTTGCTTCATTCTCCCGCAACAAGCCACACAAACCATATAACCCTAATCTAATCTAACTCATAAACCAAACTAAAGCCAGGGTACAATATCATTTGCTCATTTCTATCCCCTCATCTCCCTGCTCAGTATTGGAATGACATCACTACGATGACAGTGATAAAGCCAGTCACAGCACAGACTATGAAGCTATAATAGAACTCAGTAGTTCCAGCCAGTCATCCTGGCTAACAAAGGCAGTGGCCGCCTCACATGTGATACTTCTGTAAATACAACTCTTCTTCTTACTATCTTTCGTACTTTTCCTCCTTTTCCTCTCTCTCTCTCTCTGTGAGTTCACCCGTCCGTCTACCAACCTGGCTCACCTGGCTATCTATCTATCTATCTATCTATCTATCTTTCTATCTATCTATCTATCTATCTATCTATCTATCTATCTATCTATC
>JBCAUA010032822.1:29988-42901 GCA_038406235.1 Peronia verruculata | reverse complement strand
ATTAGCATTCTGGAACGTAAACCTCAAATAAAACTGAGAAATAAGTCCTTCCACAGCCAAAATTCACACGCCACAACAATTTTTTTAGCACTGACGTCATGGTGGCATCGCTCTATGAAAACAAATGCATGCTATCGAGCTAAAAAAAAACAAAAAAACCAAGTTTTATTTAATGGCAGAGGGGGAGTCTAATTCTCTACAACTATCCTTATGTACCACTAAATTATCGTACATACAGCACTTAAATGAAGTATTTTGCAAGTTCTTAGGCTTTTTAAAAATTTGTGACTCCCCCCCTCCCCCTCTCTTCCTTTCATAATTCCATCATCTTGTACTACGTGGCCCCCAAAGGATAAATAAAGGCCACATTTGATTGTCCGAAAAGTAACAGATTTCCCCAGTATTTCTTTTACACTTATAGCATTTGACAAATAATGGGCAGAAACTGAGTTTCGATCTCGCCCGATGGGGGTCAAAACATGGGATTGCATTTCCCGGTATATTACCGACTGTAAACAGTTACATAAATGCCAGTAATGTTCTGAACAGGTGGCTGATGACGTCTTTCATGTCCTGTACCACTGCGCACTCCAGAACTTCCAAAATTACCTTCCTGTAACAGACTAAAGCACTTGCCACTGGGAGCAGCAGGTGAGCACATCTGATGTAGAAGTACATCATACGAAAGATGCATTTTTTTTTTCTTATAAATACTTTCTTTCAAACTGCATCCAACCAGCCAGGAATGCGCCGCTGTCGGCGCAATAAACTGAAGGCGTTCAAAGCAAGAAAGACATGAGCTGATGTGAGAAGATAACAAAATATATCTGATAAAGGTAGATAATATACAGCTTCAGCGCGGCTGTTTGTTCAATAAAAACCCACCGGGAAGATTTCCTTCCACCCCCGTGATAAGAAATGCCTTTTCTCTTTTCTTAGCACAGTGCGAAATGTTTTTTAGCCCAAAAAGCGTCAGATGGTGATGTTTCACAGTCTGAGAGAGGAAACGTTCGAAGGTTAGCTTCATGCTTTCTTTCTATCCCAATGAGAAACATGCTTTTCTTTTCTCTTTCTTGCATAACACGAAACTGTTAAATTCGAATGGCGTCAGGCGGAGATGTTTTGATCCTACCAGTCCTGACTGAGTTCTCTGTGGGTAGCGTTTTTCAACGACCTTTCATTGTGGACAGGCTGCCAAATTCGAACGTTCCACGAGTGAGAACAAAGGGTAATCGTCCCTGTGAATAGAATATAATTATGTACCCACATCATTTCACCGTTCTTCTAGTGCTAGGTGGTGGCAGAATACAAGGAAAATCAACATTACGCTGACTGAAGGCCTCAAGTTTTAAAGGTTATTCTCCAGGAGCAAATGGGCATCACAAATTGAATGTTTAGTCTGGAGAGTCTATATAATATATAATATATAGATTATATTATTTTAATGATTGGATTCCATTCTTGAAGAATATAATTATATATTCACTAACGTTGATAGCTGAAATCCATACAACCACCTCCTCACATGATTCGTCAGGACTCCATATTATGCATCCCCCCTCCCTTCTCTCCTCTCCTCTCTCCTGCCAAACTTTTCTCTACTGCAACTAACAGAAACAACAACAACAATAAAGTAACAGATCAGGGTTTACCAAAGGGCTACACGCAACAACGCAGTGTTAGTTGGGATAAGACAAAAAGACGTATAAGCTTATTTCAAGTGCCGTTATTTCAAATATTATAAAAAGTTTAAAAAAGAAAATGTCACAAGAAAATCAAAAGAAAAAACGTCCTCATAGTCTCTGTTAACACAAAATAACAATGTCTTGGAGTCATCGATCGTATAAATTGTTTGTGTTCAAAGAAGAGAACATAAATCTCAGCATATTTTGGCTGGGAACATTGTTATATAAACAAAGCATAATTGGATCAAGTATTTGAAGAATAACACCAAGCCTTGGGTCGATGTTCTGACATGCATACATTTCGGCGCAAATTGTCTGCCTTTCTCAAAATAAATGAGTGGGTCATTACCGACATGAATATATGGCTATTTTTACACCCAACCGTCGCCTCATAACCTTTTGGAAACAAACAACATGATTAGCCGTTTAGCCGGAGGATGGAGGAAAAAAACAGGATTTTTGATTACGCATATTCTTAGTGACGAATTGCAACGTACAGGTATCTGGGTCATTCCTGAAGGAGAGGGGGGGGGGTGCGGTTGTTTTCTTGTGGATATCTATGTTCTCCTGCTTGAAATATTTACATGTCTACATCACTTGAAGAACGAAACCTTCTATCTTCTCTTTCGACCTCAATTTCTCTCTCTCTCTCAATCTCTCTCTGTCCCACATACAATACTCTCGCTTTCTCTTTCTCTCTTTTTCGCTCTCTCATTTACGCACTCCCTCTGTCTCTCACTTTCCTTCTCCTTCGCTCAAACGTTGCCTGAAGTTCGGTGATTTAAAGATCATAAATTCTTCTCGAATCCAATCATTATAATGACCCACGACATTCATGCACCAGCGGAACGATAAACAGATTCTTAATATTACTACGCCGTGAATCGTTAGCTATTCCCGAACTTAGAATAAAAGCAAAGTGGTGACATCAACAACAGCATAAAAAAAGTAAACCGCTTGTAAACATGAAAGGGGAGGAAACCATATCGACGTTAACGAGAGTTATCGTTCTTAATAAAAGTCTAATCTAAATATCCTCCAGCCGCTCTCTGCCTTGTTGTACACTATCAGTGCCAACATACTCGGAAAAAAGGCTTTTTTCATCACAGTTTAATATTTCCACAACTATTCAGATAAATTTTCTAAAATACTCTTAGTAAAACACATTCTATGCATCAGGTTATGGTATACAAGTACGTTTTGTTTTCAGTAGGTTAAAAGTGAGAGCACAAAACTAAGTTGCAATTTTCATCAAAGATGATGGTGTTTTCCGGAAAAAAGAGTTATATTAAAATAGGCAAAAGTGGTTAACGTGCTAATGCCTTCATGTGCAATTGTTTCTGCGTTTGCTGTACTTGTTGCTCTTGTTATCATTGTTGTTGTTGTTTTGTTGTTATTTTGTCAGCACTTTCTTATGCTGATATCAGTGTTCTTTTCTGCTTTGATGTGTTAATATTTTCCTATATAAATTTGTCTATTATTATTATTATTATTATTTTTAATCAATACGCTTATTATGCTTCCCTGTTGGAAGCATTCATTTATGGTGTTTAACTGCCTTGCTATCGATATGCTAATGCTGCATCAGTTCGCTATTAATTTTCTCAATCGATACCCAATATATTTACTTTCTTATAAGGAGTCACCAAAATCTCTCAGTTTCACCGACTCAGTTAATACCCTCTTGTACTAAATCGCTGGTATTTTTCTAAGCCGATGGGCATTCTTATTGCGATCCAGATCAACTATGGGGAGAGCGAAAGACTGAGAGTGAGACACAGAGAGAGAGAGAGAGAGAGAGAGAGACGAAGGATGTGGGGCGGAAAGAGAGTCATAAATGTCTCCTGTGTGCCATGGCGGCTGCAGTTGTTGTAGTTCATGCTACACTGACTTTCTCTTCCATCGCATATTTGTTTTGTCTTTGACTGGCAAAAAAAATGATGAATGCTTTCACTTGAATGTCAGAAATTCGTTCGCAAACAAAAACAGTTTAACTGGCTATGGCGTATGTAAACACACTGCCTCAAAACACAAGTAATTCGTGCAGCAGGTATATCCTAGCGCGCAGTGGCCTTTCATAATATGCATTGGAGTCGCCGTGTACCTTGTAAAGAACTCGTCTTGCACACATTTTCTTTACTACGAAGAGAAACTTTTTTTTTCCCCAGTCTTACTTTAGTCAGTTGTTTCTTCACTAACAAGGCAAACCTTTTATGTGTATTATGCAAAGGTAACCCAAGTCAGAGCATCAAACGGGTAATTATGAAGTGTAAAAAAAAAAAAAAAGGGCGATTCACTTCATGTAGTGGTGGTGACGGAAAGATTAATTAAAGCACAGAAGGGGAGAGCAATCATGAAAACGAGAAGTGAGTTAACAATGTCAGAAGGAGAGAAAGAGAGACAGGATGAGAGAGAGAGAGAGAGAGAGAGAGAGCAAAGACTGGGAGGAAGACGTTAAATGATAGCTGAAGAACATCGACTTACCCGAGGTGTCCCATATTGACATGTCGATTTTGTAGGTGTCCGATACGCTGTACTGACTGTTGTAGGTGTCGAAACCTGTGGGGGTGTAGGTCTGGGGAGACAGAAAGACAATAGCAAGCTGGTTACACAATTGTACTTCAACAGGTTCTTGTAAGGGCGTACCAATGATCTGAACAAAAACGTAGATCTATGTGTTAAGATTAATCATAGAGCCTTTAGGCAAACCATTAAAGTTTATCTGATACAAATGCAGTGACTTTACTGTTATGAACAGTGCATGCCACTTACCGAATCGGTAAAACGAATGAACAGAGTTTATAATTATAATCACAAGTTAAAAATTACAAATAATTTTTAAGAAAGAAAAAAATAAATAAATGAAAAATCAGTTGAAAAACAAAGTAGTTAAAAAAACAGGAACAAGAATAACGATAACTGATGGGACACGCCAAACAGAAAGACTGACTAAGAGATTAGTAGGGAGACAGAAAGACAGGCAGATAGAAAAAAAAAAAAAAGCAGGCACGCGAGCACACTAGCGGACAAAATGACAGTAAAAAACGGGAGGACTAAAAGGAAACATCGAGTTAAAAAAAAAGCTGGTACTGAACGAGACAGACAGACAAGATAGACAGATTGCCAAACTTAACGACAGCAAGAAGAAAAACATGGAAAAGGCAAGAATTTCCATAAAAAACAGACAGAAACCATGAAAAAGATTGGATTCCGAAAAGTCTGTCAACTCAAGAGACACAAGCCCGCAGAGGATGAGGAAGTTGAGCCAGTACAGAATTCCCCGTCCCCAACCCAAACTTCCCGTCCTGGCTCGAGGCAAAGGTGTTAGCCCTCATCTGGAGTTGTCATATGAATGTGATGTTTCTGGAAAAAGATGATGTCCCCGCGGCTCTCGGTATGCAGTCCACAGACTGACTGTGACACCGCCTTCTTTTTCTCTTTCCTTAATTCCCAGTAATTCGTCTTGTCATTTCTCTCTCTCTCTCTCTCTCTCTCTCTCTCTCTTGTATCTATTTTAAACTGATTTTCTCTCCTCCCTGTTCTCTATCATCTGCTGTTTATTCGTTTGTCGTACTGTTTCACTCTCCCAGATTCCCTCGCCTAGTTTCTCTCTCTCCCTCTTTCTCTTTCTCTCTCTCCTGTTTTTATCCATGACGCCCTGTTTCGTTCTCTTTTTTATTTCTTTGCTTTACTCTGTTGGGTTTTCGTCTAAACCCACTTGATTCTTTCACTTAACTGTTATTTTTCTCCTTCAAATGTAACATAGGGTACCTCTAGTATCCGATGTTCGTAGACATTCTTGCTAGTCAGTACTAAACATATAACATTCCTTTCGAGTTCTCTACACGCCTTTTTCCACACAGCCCAGCACCCAGCATAAATGCAGTCAGGAATGCAGTCCCTGATCTATCTAACAGACCTGTCTACCACAGGGATATGTCCGTTTTGTATGTCTTACCATCTTTCAATGCTAAGCGCCCTGACTATCAGTGGCCAAACACAAAGAGTCAAAGACCATCTTTCCCACCTCTGTTAGAGTCAGAGATCGTTAAGTCCCGAGCGATATGCATGTCAATGCTACGCATCATGCACATTAGGGTCCATATGTATGCGTGTTAGTTCTTGATAACAGGACTAATGTGCCACAGCGGTATCTCAAATTCCTGTTTTCCTCAACCCCGTAAAGCTCTGCGTCCCATGTGCTACTAGCGAAGCATGAACATTTAACTCTTTACAGCTGAATATAAGTTAATCCTTTCATTGTGAAAAATACATATATAACTATTTCAATGTGAAATATGAACAGCTAACCCTTTCAGTATAAAACATGAACAATTAGCCCTTTCGCCGCTAGACATGAAACGTTATCCCTTCCCCCGTCAAATTCCCTGCCATCACCAGAACTGCTGTGAACGAGTTGACAAAATAAAATTATTTATATTGCTTCTGAAAATCTGTGCTTACGTTCGAAAAAACATTGCAGTTATCGTCTAAAGAGATTTATGAATTTCTTCATGCAAGTGGCTGTGTATTGCTCGTCAAAGTATTCAAAACATTTTCGACTCCTATCATCCCCATCCAAGATTGAGCCTCAACAATGCTTGAGCTACGCCTGGCCATTTCTCCGCCAGTCTATTTCATTCTCATCGCCATTATACCTCCAATATACCTCACTTTCCCTCCCGGTCTGGAAGTGGCCAAAAGCAAAATCTTACAGGACCAGTAGAGTAGCTATACTATTGCATATACCGGTAGAAAAGTGTGTATCTACAGATACAGGTGATATTGCTTGCGTACAAACATGCACTTCGATCTATGCATACAGACAAACTAGCAGATAAATCTAGACGGAACGATAGGCAGACAGACAGACAGGAGAGCAGACAGAAGAGATAGACAGAAAGACAAATCAAACGACAGAAAGAGCTTGGAAATGGACGAGAAAGCAAGAATAGCTGTCCAAGCAAAAAATGAAAAATGTCTTCCTCATTTATGCGGCCATTATATCTCTAATATTTCATTTTATCACCTTTCCGTTCTCGCTGGTAGTGGTAAAAAGGCAAATCCTTACAAGACCAGTGACACTTTCTTATCATAAAAATATGGATGTTACCACTCATTGTGTTTGTCGATAAGTAAATAACAGGACCATTAAACTCAGGGGACAAACATGTTGGGACCAGTCAGTAAAGAATTCATAGAGTGAACTCTGTTTTTCTACTATTGTTGAAGGTTTGACATTCCTGGAGTGAAGTGATTATACCATTGCACGTAGCGGTATTTAGTATGCACAAGCACAGACCGCATCGCACAAGAGCATATACTCTGATTTATGGGCAATCTCATGAGGAGGACAGATTATTTTTAGGGCCTGTTGTGGTGTAAAAGGCAGTAATAGAAACTGCAACTAGAAATAAACGCACAGGGAAAAATCAGCCACTGTACCGCGAAGAAGACGATATAGCAGAACGCTAAGAGGGCGTCATAGACCGGGCTGCAAAGTTGAGCGCTCCAGTGTTTGTTTTCGTTATCAGCCAGCCGTTCCTCCTACCTACTCTTTGGAACCACTATCTGGCTTCTGTGCTTGCTTAAACTCGATTTGATAAGAGACTGGTGTTAAAAAATACAACGGAAGAAGAGACAAAAACACAGGGAAAAGGAGGGGCAGAGAGGCAGATTACCTTTCTTCCGAAATTAAATTGGTTTCATTTTTATATATCTTATCCGCCGAAATTAATTTTTCCCTGACTTGCTTTCGTCTTGGCAAGAAGAGTATTCTTTTCTTAGTGCTATTGATTTAAAATTTATGTATTCCCTATCCAATATGTAATTGTTAGTTGTACTTTTTTCCCTTACTTCTTTATCTAACTTTTATCATAACTATGTGGTATTTGGGGAAAACGAAGAAGTCCTAATCATTTCATATTTTATTTTACATTGTCATCTATGCTTGATCTTGTGCCAATTCTACTGTCAACCACTTATTTCCACTAACAAAATAGGTATGCACGTTTGCCATGGAAGGAACTTCTGAGAGATCTTCACTGCATTTGAAATACATGTAATTATCTCTATATATGTATATTTTCAAGTGGATTCCCGCGGAGTGGTGTTCCCGAGCACGATGTTGCCTTGTTTTGTTGACACAGTGAAACCGTGTAAAAAAAAAAAAAAAATCTTTCATTCAATTCCGGTGGAGAAAAAATTTATCATTGAGTTTTGTTTAAAAAAAAAAAAAGTTTAATCAATCAATGAAAAAGAAAGAAGAAGAAAATAAATGTGCGTAATATATGTGCAGCTTGTTTAAAAAAAAAAAAAAAAGCGATATAAGATTTTTATTACAAAAACTGAAACGTTGAAAACTATTTTGCACTTCAATACCCGAAACACTGACTCCTCTCAAATTGTCGAAACTACTTCAAGATATTCATTCTACCTTACACTCACGGACAAACGTTTTCATGTCAAAATCTAGATCTGAATCTAATTAGCATTATATAATAAAATATTTTCTGAAAACGTATAAACACGCCATATTTTTGTATTCATGCAGGGCATGTACATGAATGTGTACGGGATGACTCAGGTTGTGTCTGCAGAACACTTGTTCGAGAAATATACCTGTGCATATTTTTATTTTGTATTTTACTTTGTTTTATGTTCAATAAAAGTAAAGTTTCTGAGCTGCATGACACGACACGGGGCTTTCAACGTTGGGCTATGTGCAGGGTTCGAGATCAGACTCGGCATACCATGACAGTGGCAACATGTAAGGGCAGATCATAACTCTTAAAGTAAACGTGGAGACAGTGGGGTTGCCCCAAGGAGCTTAGATGAGTTATAAGCTCCTTGGATTGCCCCGATTGCTATAATGCTTTTTATTCATCATAAACGCGAAATAAGCAGCTTGTTGCTCTATTCAACATTGTTTTGGAAATTGACCAAAAACTGTAAATTACACGAGTGACTCTTTGGTCAGATCAGCCCTTTTCATACATTAAGATTCAACAACTGGAAAAGTAGCAAGTAGATCTAGTGTCGCCCCCGCTTGTACAGCTTTTTCTCTGTCGGGTGTTTAATGAGGCAGAGAGCAAGGGAGTGACCCCGTTGATTTATTTAGCAAAAGACAGGAAGACGTAATGATAGAATCACGTCAACAAATCTCGGAGGCGGCACCGTGGACATCGGCCCTGTCCCTATCCATTGCGTCTTTTGTGCGGTTTCCCGGTTCACCTTCTCTTCCATTCATCTTTTATTTAGACTGGGCTAGGCCAGTTTCGTTTGTTATGTATTGTATCTGTTTCCACCCCGTTTAACATTCATTCTTATTGTGAAATTGTACCCTGGTGTCGACATGCTCGCCCACTGAGTGACGTCTTTTCGAGCCGTTCCCATTCATCGCGTATCTCACTTAGATATTTGCCAAACTGTAACTGTGAATTCAGTGGGTCCCCGTATTGTAAATTGGATAAATATTAATTTAGCACATCCCATGGCCCACTATTGTAAATATGATGAGCTCTGTTACAGATAATGGGCTATCGTCATAGTTTGAATGATTTCCTTTGCAGGCAATGAATGTGGTATGTTCTTGTTATGTTATAATGTCCTCTTATATCAGCGATGATAATTATGGATCATGACTTTCAACCTCTTGGTACATCACTAATGAATTTCACTACCAGGTTAAATAAAGAACCTCAAGGTATTTATTTTTATCTATGGGCTAAAATGGACGTTGATGAAATATCCAAATGCAAGATGGGCAGGGTGCAGTAATTTCACTATTTTTTTTTTTTTACTTTTTGTTCTAAAGATATGAACACAGGATCTAGAACTTTAACTAACATGTTCATTTGTCAATACATCAAATTTTCTCTGATTCCATTTTGATAAGCGCTGGGAGAGAGTGAGAAAACCGAGAGAGAGAGAGAGAGAGAGAGAGAGAGAGAGAGAGACAGAGAGAGAGAGAGAGAGAAAGGAGAGCCAGTTGCAAACAGAACAGAAATGGTCATGGAGGAGAGGTTGCACAAAATCCAACCACAACAACAGCTATACTATAACTTTTGTCTATATCTTTATCTTTATCTATCTATATCTATATCTGTATCTATATTTATTCTATTATTTCTCTATTTCTATATCTATCTACCTGTCTGTCTGTTTGTCTGTATATATGTATACACATAATTATATAGATGTGTGTATGAGTGTGTATGTGTGTGCGCGCGTGTGTTTGTGTTTGTGTATTTTGGATAGTGATTGGTTGCCCTTTATATACTTTGACGTACAACCTATCTTCAAAGCCAGTTTTGTATGCTAATCACAGATCCGGTCTTTGACGCAACCTATTCCTGATCCTGCTGATGCATCGTTCAACAAAAACCCAACTCAACCCAACCCAATCCAACTCAGCCCTTCAACCAAAGCCATAAACAAAATCAAACAAATCACTTCCAATAAAAGTTCAGTTGAGAAACAAAAACAAAAGCAGAAAAACACACGCGCGCGCGCGAGCGCGGTAAGTATTATTAAAAAAAAAAAAAGAAGGCGCCTCTAAAAAGCTGGAAGATCAGCTTAGCTACTTTAGAGAATTGCCTGCAGCTAAACATTGATTCAATTAAGCCGTCTTAAAGCAGTGACTAGGTGAAATCAGGACATAGTTTGAAGTCCTATGAAATTTCGCCCATGCTAGTTTGGGTTGGAAATCAACTCTTGTGGCGAGAAAGAGCGAATAAAAAGACAGAAAAAAAGAATGACTGAAGGATAGAAAGAAAGAAAAGAAATAAAGAATGAAAGAGAGAAAAAGAAAGAAGAAAGAAAGAAAGACTTGAATATGAATGATCCAAAAGCGTCAGCATCACAGTATTATCGTTGGTTACCATAAAGGATGCAATAGACTGAACAAGATATCTGTCTAATCATCTTCATAATACGCCCAAATATTGCTATTTTTGAGAGTGGATGACGGTTTCGTGCCGTACACCAAAAAACAAAACAAAACAAAACAAAAAACCCCTTTGGATCATAGTTCATTTTTTTTTCGAAGCTAAATATAGAATTTAACAAAACTAAAAGAAAACATATCGTAATACTACTTTTTTTAAAACAAGATTTTATTCATTATGTTTTAAAAGAGAGATCGATATTTAATTATGTTCTTGTTTTTTATGTTTTTTCGAAACATTCAGACAAGATGTCTCAAAGAGCATGAGTTCTGACAAAATATTTAAGGTCTGGATGTCAGTGTCAGAGGGGGTAAGGGGGAGAGTACAAAGTTATAATTTTAGCAGAGTCCCCTACAACCAGTAGGCCAAGGACGCCAAACGCTCTCGTGATAGTCACAGCGCTGTTCTTGCAAACCCAGAGATCACTGAAGTGTTGGCCCTTAAAGCCTAGCCAGCCTCATCAAAGGCACTCAAAACGGTTATTGTTGGCAGTTCTTTTTGAATGTTTTGGTTTGTTGTTGTTTTTGTTGTTGTAAAATGATCTTCCTAAAACTTCTCTGTGAGCCACGATATTATCTTTACAATTGCTCACATCCTTTCCACAAAAAAAAAAAAAAAAGTTGGTTGGGATAGAAGAAAGTCATGTGGTGAATGAGTCCTTGGCATAGTTGTCAAATTCATCTTTTCCCTCATCGGACTGTCCAGCCATTCGTCGTCAGTCCATCCGTTCGTCCATGCATGAATGGATGGAAAGATGCCCGCAGGCAGGCAGGCAGGCAAACATTCATCCATCCATCCATCCATCCAAAGTACAATTTTCACGAATTTTCTCTCTAGTTACTCCACGTGTTGTCAACAAAGTCTGTCACCTCATTCTGGATATCTCTTAGTCAAATTGTAAAAACTATTTGTTCGGCCTTCTCTTGCTCTTGAAAAGTACTGCGGCTAGTGCTAGTGACAACGTTTCTCCTGATTAAAATTCAACTTGACGTGTAAATGCATTCAAACATTCTATTTACACTTCTCATTCCAGTATTTCACATATGCTTCTCGTTGTTGAAGTCTATAATATATTCCCTATACTCTCTTCAATTTAAATGTTCTCTAAACAGCCATGTCTTTCTCTCTCTCCCCATCCTCCTTCTCTCTCTCTCAACAATTTTTTTTTTTACTGCCCAGTCCATTTATCAACCTTATCACGCTGGAAGGCAGGAATGGAATATGCTGTTCTTTCTTTCTTTCTTTCTTTCTTTTTAATTATTTTTTTTTCATGCATTACGCCGACCTTCACACACTTATGAGATTCTCTCACTGTGACAGCTGTGGGCAGGAAATGCTGACAAGAACCCGGCCCGTGCTTCAAAACGAAAACCACTCTCAGCTCCAAAAATGCAAGGAAATACACATCAAAGTGCAAACACGAAAAAAACATATACTTTCAAGTACGGAAACCAGACACTCATAAAAGTAAACCAAACATCAGCTTATCCGTGCATATAATAAGCGGAAACAGAACGTAAAATGGTTCTTCAGTTTTTGTTTGTTTGTTTGTTTGTTTTTTCGACAATGTCCTATATAACAAAGAGAAGGATGTTGTGTTATGCGACACACAACGGCTAATGTAACAATTACCTTGAGACTTGTTTAGCCAAAATCCCAAACAAGCGTAAAAGACGCAGCACAATGATCAGGAGAACAGAGGTAAATTTTCAATCCCTCCATTATGTAGTAAACGATGGCTATACGACAATGAAAGTAACAACAAAATTGAGATTTGTAACTTGTAAACGATACAGGGGTGGGGACAACTCCCCCCCAAAAAATCCTGAGGATTGCGCGCGGAGCGCTTCGGCATCACGACAAAAGCCCATTGCGAAAGCTAATGTGTGGATAATTAGCTATATGTTATTAGGATAAATAAAGGCCAATTTGTTTAAAGGATAAATATAAGCCTTTTGTTTATAATATATCTATCTATAGTTTGACCTCTGGAAACTCCAAGTTCCACTGAACAAGTCCACAAATTAATACATGTATACAGAAATAAACCACAAACTGAAGCATCAAATGTGTCCAATCACAGTCCCATCAGCAACACATAATTATTGATGCATTGTTTTCTTGCTGAAAAACATCAGCAAAGGTGCCTGCTTTCTTTTGTTGGTCCCCTCATCTTGGTGGAGAGGGCTGGGGAACTCTGATCAAAAACTGGGGTAGTGTGGATTTGGGGTGAAGTACTTGTGACGTCTGGGGACTAGGATTTGATAGAGTTTGGGCACT
>JBCAUA010032822.1:0-25189 GCA_038406235.1 Peronia verruculata | reverse complement strand
GGGGGGGAGAAGAGGCAAAAGAGGTGGCGAAAGGCGGCAGAAAAGAAATTAAAAAAAGAAAATGCCAATGGATAGTGTAGTACATGATCGTATTTGTCAAATCCTAGTTTACTGTCAGACTGGAGTAAATTCGTAGAGATGATTAGGGACAGAGGTGACAGTGTGAGAGAGATACAGGCTGGGTACATTTGGGCCCGATGTTGATTTGTTGTTGGACCGGGACAGACACTGGATGCCAGTGAATTACAATATTCACAAGGTAAAACAAAATGTACGATTTAACGAGACTTCGCTCATTTTGTTCAGTTATTCATTTGTGTCTATGTTACCATAAAGTTTTCAGCGAATAAAGAATAAAGTGATATTGTGCTAGGCCAGAAAGATGATATATTAAAGAGCGGAAAAGGGCATCCGCACACTCCAAACACGCTAATATAGTTCATAATGGGGTGGTATGTGCACCTGAAAAACCTGATTTCGGTCTCTGGAGCAGAAATTCCCGTTTTGAAATTGAAGTTTTTTTTTAAGGGTTGAAACAGCATCGCACTGAGCCAGACAGGTTACTTGATATAATCCCTTTAGCGCATAATTTCCTGGATATGGACTTAGTGATATGAGATATATTACGCTGTAATTATCAAGTTCACGTCTGATATATGTTTTTCATGTAGACTATATTTAAAAGTTCCATTAATCCGTAAGAAATAAGCATACCTTTTAAAAAAAAATCTTTTTTTCTCTTTTCCTTCTTTCATTGTTTCTGTCTTTGGACTTACCTTGTTTCTATCTATCTTTCTTTCTTTGTTTTTCTTTCTTTCTTTGTTTTTCTTCCTTTCTTTCATTCTTTCTTTCTTTCTTTCTTATTTATTTATTTATTCATTCATTTACTTATGAGTATCATTATAATTTTGTACTCTGGGCCATGAACGAAAATTGAATTGCTGACATTTTTTTTTTTTTTCTAATTTCGCATGAAGATGATTAAACTAACGGCTGCTCGTTAAACACAGGTGTGGCTGATCCTGCAAATTTAGGAAGGACACTAGTTCACTGGAACACGGATAAGAGAACCTTTTTTTTTTTTTTTTAAACGAGTCATAGTCTATATCTGCTTCACTCAATAAACACTCGTTTGATCTCAGAGTGTTATTTCAATTAAATACTTCAAAGGCTGCTCCAGGCAAAACTGAATAGATGTATCATCTCACAGGTGGGCTTTCTGAGCCTTGTCAGACAGGTAGCGTTTATAAAGAATTGAAGAAGCGCTAAGGTTAGTTCAAAGGTACCCTGCATATTTAATCACAGCTTTCCTTCCTCATCGTAAATCTGAGTCAAAACATTCAAGAGATAGCTTCCATTGCACAGTGATCGGAAGGAGAACAGCCAATATCGCGAGAACAAAAAGATAGATATCAAAACAAAACGCATACATACGTCGACAGACACATCGACAACACACGGAGAGACAAATAGAGAACGACAGAGACAAAATATTCTTTCTTTCATCTTCTTTTCTGTGGAATAAATGAGCCTCGCATGGCTCTTTCTAGATCCGTTGCCCAACTTTCCTAAACGCAAGCAGGCCACTCACTCTCTGTGGCTGTAGCAAATGAGCTACTCCAGCGCACAGCAGATCCATTGGGCTTTCTCCTTCCCATTTCTATGACATTTAAGGTGGACATAATGAAAAACCCAGGCTTAAACAAAAAGAAATACAATCACACAGACAACTACAAAACTCAGGTAAATTAACCATATTTGTTTCCCTTTATCTGACCCATCCTCTGCGTTTTTGCATTTTCGTGTTGCATTTGAGACTGATTGCTATCTTCAAGCTCACCAAATCCTCCTGCACATGGGTTCGGTGCACTTTCTGGGAAGAATGAGAGAGCACAGGCATTTTAGAGCCTACACAACGAGCTGAAGGCGTCGTTCTGATGCACTGTTAAGATGCAAGCGGATGTTTGCGCAGTAAAATATTAGGAGGTACAGATGTGGCAATGCCTATTTCAAAAGCCAAGTGGGTTATATCTCATTTTAAATAGCATTTACAACACCATCAGCAAAGTCTGACATCACATCTTGGCCTGGCATTTGACAGTAATCAGGTTAAAAAATAGATCCGCCAATAGAAAACACCCACACACTCACAAAAACTATGTTTGCACCACCAACTGTTTCTCTCTCTCTCTCTCTCTCTCTCTCTCTCTCTCTCTCTCCCCCCCCCCTCTCTCTCTCTCTCTTTTAAATTTCACCTGATAGCGCACTTCAGTTTTCAAAGTCTGTCGAGATACAGAGGTAATGAACAGATATCACGCTTGAACAATACCTCAGTCAGACATGTAAACTGAAGTCTTCGTCTCATCATACACGCCCTTCTCCCCGACCTATCGAGCCACCAATCTGTGAAACAAGCTGTTCTCTATCTCGGGCGAGAAAGCAAAAATAAGTCAAGAGGAAGAGAAGCACATACTCGTGGTGTTTAATACTAACAACTCATCTCTATTCCCTCGTGCATTCCACCCGATATCTCGACTCAGACAAGTCAAAATACCTATTTCATCAGATAAGCGGTCAGGCATCTCGTGTGTGTTTATTTGTTACATTCAGCGAATAAGACGGTACTTTCCAGGACCTCTTTCTCTCCCCCCCCCCCATCCCTTTTTCCTCTCTCTGTCTCTCTCTCTCTCTCTTTCTCTCTCTCTCTCCCTCTCTCGTTTTATTCTATGGTCTCGAGGACACCCAGCTCTATATTTGCATTTATTCTGTTCACGGTATTTCGAGAGCAGGGAGTGAGCGGCGATGTACAGTGGATAGCGTTTCTTGAAGTCTTAGGTACCGTGAAATGGATTTTACACCTGGGAGCTCGGGCAAGATTTGTTCCAATGATTTATTCAAAATTCATTCGCTTTGATGATGGGCTGGCAAAAACAGTCAGAAGAGAACGATAATGTTATGCTTATCCCCAAAGGAAATGGAGTAGTATTTCGCACATAAATGGCACATTTTTGTAGAGTATTTCGGACATGAAACCGGATGGCGTGGATAGGTTTGTTGATCAGACAGCTCAAAGCTTCCTGTTTTCTGGTCATGAAGTCTATACAGTGGCTTGAGTTTTATAGATATTAGCAGTGGAGTATCTTCCACAGGAGTATAATTGCGTGGCACAACGGAAAACAAGCTACAAAAAAACAGTAGTAAAAATAAGATAAGATTGCGGTAATCTTAACTGATCTGCGGATCGTAAAATTTGCCTGCGATTTAAAAAATGTTTAAAAAAAGGTAAAACACCTCGCTTCCTTCAGGTCATTGGCCTTACCTTGATGCTCTTTATGGCCCCAGGCTTAAAATAATGGGCGGAAATTAAGCACGATTGAGTCTGGAAAGAGTTGTTTTCCGCTTTATTGTGTGTTTAGTCTGCCTTTTACTCGGATACAAGATAGATCTATATGTATTGGTATGGGTATTGCAAACTTCACAAAAATTCCCATGGCGATTCTTCGATTTTCCGTCGTTTTCAGCGGCCGGAGCGTGGGCAGCATAGTTCATATTATAACTCTATAATATGAACTATGCTCTATTCGCTCAATATTCTCTGCTCATTAAACCTTGCACTAAATAGTATGACTTTCCAAATGTCATACAGTATACTATAATAGCAATCGTTATTCTTCTTTAAATTATGTTTTGAAAACGATATTCCAAAGCTTCACTGTCATATCTTAAAAATGAACCCATACCATCACAGGACCTTTAGGACTACTGTAGTCTCCCTCTGATATTTCAAGAGTTAAAGTGTCTACCGAGACAAATTTCAATAAGTCACCCATGTAGCATGCTGCATTATTTAGAGAGATCTAAGATCTTGTTCTAGTTTTTCAGCGACGGGTTAAGTGAAATAATTACAGTGGTCAGCCCGTTTGTCTTCTAAATGTTCATCTTCTTTTGAAAACCAAATAAATGAAGAGTAGAAATGCATACAATGGAGACTATGTCATTGTACCTATGCCTCAATACAAAAATGCGCTAGTTCGCGTATCTACGAGTATTGGTACAGGTAAGGTCAAGCTCACTTGGAGAATGACCTGAACGGTAGAAGGCCTATTAATTTTCAGAATGGTAATAGTAATAAGTGGCTTTGGTGCAAACATTTTTTCTCTTCATCTGAGAAAGCTGAAAGGTCTCAGCACTTCATTACATTACACGTGCGGTATGAACATACAGCTGTATGTATAGCTTAGTCGAGCGGTAAAAATTCATTCAAACAGTAGTTGTATACATAACAAACCTTGCCAGGTAAGTGCTCTCAAAGTACGTCTCTAGGTAAACACAGTACGGTAAATATCGGTGCGAATTATGAATGGGTTTAGAAACACTCGACTTGTTTCGTAGCCCTGTATAAGTAAAATGTAAACTACGCAATGAAATCCAACTGATGAGCAAATAACGAAACCTGGCGGTTTACTCGGCAGTAAGTAATCGGCAAGTGACGAAATGCAAGTAAATAGATCTAGACCGATATGTGTCAGAATCGGTATAGTGGACAATCAGGACTTGATACCGCTAGTGGTGAACCATAAAATTGAATGTGCCCTGTTTGCTGTGGCTGACAGCTATTGTAAATGGCAAATCGATGTCTGCGAAAAGGGATACACCTGAACTTACAATTCCCGTTTAAATGAACATCTGTATACTTTCACCTCCTGTATTCAATAAATCTGTCGAGTACAAAGATCAGAATACATGTCAGGATAACAGACCTTTTAAATCTTCAGTTCTATTAATCAAGGCAGAAAATGAGACCTCCCTAAGCTCTGGGTTTAGCAGAATAAAATAACACTGGCCCTTCTGCTAGTAATATGTCATTGTTAATTGTCGGATTGTATTTACAAATAAGCGCTTTGTCCAGACCCATTAAAGTTTTTAAAAAAAATAAATTTAAAAATAAATAACAACCGGAGACAGACTGACACCAGTATAGAGATAAATCAGTAACACTGTGTCACATTCGTTTTGAAATTAATAACATTAGCTCCTTTTGGCCCGCTTTTTATCTATCAAACGTTGTATGAAAAATGGGCGGACGACTTGGAAAGCGTATACTTTCACATAATAAGCATATTCGTCCGAAATTGAACGCCATCAACATGAAATGTCCAGACATCTGCAAACATTGCCTCCTACAGAGGAACCGTTTTCATTTCCTCCAGAATTATCTCAGAAAGGAACAATCGTAAACCAAACAAAGATACTGGGAAGCTATAAAATAAATAATAAAAAGAAATAGAATACCATGCTACAGATAGAACGATTCCACAATCGTATACCACACAAAAATACCGGTTCGCGGTGTAAAAAGAAAGAGGGAAAGAAAGAGAGACAACACTCAGCTATAGTTAGGCCAATGCCATAGTCTGGCCATGAGACAACCATAAATCCCTGGCTGTGGATCTTCTACAAAACCACAACGACCCCCTCTAAGCCCTAGCACAATAGGCGAAATACAGACTGGAAGATCTTGCTCATTCACGCAGGGCTTCCTACTGCACTGGAGACAGGGGCGAAGGACAAACTTCGGCTGGACAATAATTCATACGCTCTTCGTCCACAGCTTTGCTGTTTAGAGTCTAATATCTTTCTCTTTAGTAAATATGACACCGGCGTCTGTGGTCAGAATGACTTGAATAACCTAGGATCTCTCATTCCTGGTAACCACAAATTCCTCCTGGTGAATCCGAACATTGGCTTTATCGTGCTATAACAAAACGCATTTTCCATCGCAGTTTTGTAATCTCCTTATCAATTCAAGCATTTTTTTTTTCACAATATTAAAAGAAAATCTATCATGCCATGTCATTCTTTAAATACTGTCTTTTAATTAGACATTGCATGTTAAACAAGAAGTCCAAACTAAAAATTATTATTTTCTGTTCTAAACAGCCTTTTCAGAGACAAGACCGTTTTTCAGACACAGTTGCTGTTGTTCTGCCTGACCCTTACAAGGCCAACGACTTGTCCGAACAAGCACGGACATTTCACACGGGTGGCTAGCGAAGTCATTCATTTCTTTCCATTGAAAGTGTCCGATCTGTAAAAAGTAAAATTCCCTCATACATATAGCTCTGCCTCGTATGTTCGAAATGCCATCTGACTTGCCTTCTAGATAGTAAACTGCACAAGGACATAATGATAGTGGGTTCAACATCTCTGGAAAAAAAAAAAAAACTGGATATGAGTGCCTAGGTTAAAACCGAACATTCTTCTTTGCAATGAAAGAATAAGGAATAATCAATGGCAGACCATCCAGGTAAACTACATACAACGCTTTGTCTGTAGTCGCTGTGCAGGGTGTTTCTCATTATGCAAAACGAGTTAAAAGTCAGAACTACATCTCTCTTGATTACTTAAGATGATTAAATAACACCATGTTAACCAATCATCTGCAGTTAATATGATTACTTATATCAAGACAGATTACAAATGATATATCTATCAATTTATCAGCAAATAATAAACTAGCTGCAATTCAGGTTACATACACAAACATGTCTTTTAAAAATGAAATACGGTATTAAAGAAAAAAAAAAACTTTTTCCCAACGTCTCCATTAACCACACAATGTCCTTAAAAGGGATGGCATCTAGTATAGAGTGTAACTTTCTGAATATATGAATTGAAAGCTCCACGTCTTTGTTTGAAGAGCTAGTCATTCAACTGGTCGCTTAAATTCTGAAATATCAAATAGCTCTATTCTCACTGTGCCCTGATTTATATGGAACAATGTACGACTCACGTACAACGCCTACAACTTACATTTACGCTGGATGTCTGAGGAAACATATTGGGATAAAAGTGTAGCCATCCCAGAGCGGCCCTGTTTGGAGAAGAGACACGTTAACAATGAAGTTACAATGGCAGAAGGGAGGATGACCTCTGGCATGGCGCCGTCAAGTGAATCCTGTACAATTTGTAAAATTATATATATTTAAATGTACCCTAACAAAAATGATTGCCTGTTTAGTGGATGAAATAATGAGAGGATGTTCGGAATATCAGTAGAGTACAAAAGAGAAGACATCCGAACAAAACAAGCAAAAAGAAGCCGCATGCATGTTTAGTGGATATATTGCAACAGTTTTCTGAATGTCAATAAAGAATGTTTTTCTCTCTCTTTTTTTTTTTAAAGAAAAAAAAAAGGGGGGGGGATATCCAAACAAAAAAGGGGATTTGAAGTTGTTTGAACGCATAAGGGACAAGATTAACCGATGTTCGGAATGTCAATAAAGAAAAAATGGTATACATATTAAAAAAAAAAAAAAAAGAAAGAAAGAAAAGAAAAAGTAACAAGTCATCTGAACATTAATTTAATGGAGATAATGTAACTATGAATGTGAACAGAGCCTTGAGCAATGCACAGACACGCATGGCATTGACATCCAGCATTGCTGTCACATCTCGGTAAGTGGATGAACACGGCTACAGATATTATGGGCAAATATTTAACGAGGGCCCAGGTGTTTGTCATGAAATTCGACCATCGCCGGCCGGCTCGACAAATTCTCCAGCATCCTTGGCCCAGTTCCTAGTAACGCAGTCACACTTTGTGGTAAAAAGAAAAAAGTTAAATCTTCACCTGAAATGAGTCATGCTCTCCTTCTGACTCCACTAGGGTGCCGTCAAGTAAGATTTTGCAGTTTCTGACATATTGCGACATCTGCAGGTTAAACTGAACTATCTGATATTTTGAAACGTAAAGGTGATGCACACCTCCAACCGAGTGAGAAAAGTATTTTAAAAAAAGAAGCAAATGATTTTTTTTTTAAATTTAAACAGGGAACATAGAAGAAATGAAAAGAAAAGAGACAGAGGCCTGGCAAGATGAACCAGTAGGCCTATATATTTCATGTAAGTAGTACAAAAGTAGCATTTCTCTGGGAAAGAAAAACAAACAAATAAACAACACAAACTGACAGGTAACAGCACTATAATTCAGCCATGAATTCATACATGCATTCATTCACTCACTCACACACTCACTTACTCACTCAATCACTCACTCACTCACTCACTCAATCCCTCACTCGATCACTCAATCACCACTCACTCATCCATTCACTAACTCTCTCACTCATGCATTCATTCATTCATTTTTCATTTGTTCTTTCATTCACTTGTCATTTATCAATTATTCATTTGTTCATTCATTCTTCCATTCACCTATGCTTAGTTTACGCGCACACACATACAAAAATGAAATAAAATAAACTAAAGAGAAGTTTACAAACCACACACACACACACACAAAATGAAATAAAGTAAGATGAAATAGAACACAACAAAATAAATCAAAAGCAAAAAGCAGAGGCTTGTTCAAAGTTTGGTATTTCAACGAAAATTCTCTCCAAATTCCTGAACGCCTCAAGCGCCCTGTTTTTAAGTTATGGGCTGGCTAGTGCTTTGCTCTCAGCTTATAGTACCAGGGTAATGTTTTAATAGTGGTTGAAACAAGCAAATGAAAAATTCAACTTCACTATGACAGCTTCACAATACACACAGTACACAAATGCTTTGCTTAAAGACCTTAACTTTCCTTTACTATAAGATAATGTTACAAAATTATTTAAAAAAAAAAAAAAAAGAAAGACAAAAAGGTCTGCCTGCATAAACGATACATTAAATAAAAGCTGCTTGATGTTAACGGAGGTTGAAATAAGTATTGAAAAATAAATTCTGAAATATATTTTTATCGTTACAGATCTACAAGACATAGTAGACATAGTACTCAAGTGCTTGCTGAAGAGTGTTACTTTTTCTGTAACAAAAAATGCTTGTCTGGGCTCACCATGCTTTCGTGTCAATCGGTACAAACCAGACTCTTCACTATGGACATAAGTGGAACCTTTGATATTTCACGTCACGCCCATTGTTAGCGGGCTTGCTTTAGCGAAACAGCGTGAACTGCATAACTCAACATGTAAAGGGAAATGTGGATACGACTTTCTGTTTCTGTTCAGACTGAGGCGTACTGTACGCCTAGACGAGGAAGTTACTAGAGAGTGGAGAATTTTCTTAACAAAACGAGTTATCAAATTACCCAACAATGCTACGGAAAACCAGTTTAGGGTCTAGTTACTATTAATAACTTACTTTACAACTCCTGGCTTCGATTAATATGGGCAAATATTTGTTTGTTTTGGGTCATAGTAGAGATCTGAGCACCGTATGTATTTGATAAGTATTATTTACTTAATTATCACAATAATTCAACATTTTTTTTTAGGGGGTTAGAAATCCCAGTGGAGCCCTCAGATAATGTTCCAGCTATATCAGTCAAACAAGCTACCTAGTATAAGTCGTCAGACCCTCTAATACTTGGTAATCTACCAGTTAAGTAGTGGGTAAAGACGGACGACCTGACAGGAGAGGAAGGGGCTGGGACTGATCATAGGGAGCAAGCGTAGAAAGAAAAAAAAAGTCATTGTGGAATATACGAGTATCCTGCTGTAAAAGAAACGAGCACTCTGCTTTATGTGATGACTCTTCTTTGGACTAAACCTGAGAGAAACGCGATAATCTTGTTGTATGAACTTGTTGCCCTATGAAAATACAGACATATCTAATATATAATAAGTACTAGAATAAAAAAATAAATTTCTATAATACAAAGGGATACTAGAGAAGAACGCATGAGGGGGTAGACTAATCAAAGAAATGAATGAATGAATGAATGAATGAATGCATGAATGAATGAATGCATGAATGAATGAATGAATGAGTTGTCGTGGTTGTTGTCCATGCTATCGTGCTGTTTCGACAGGCATAGCAAACTGAGAAATAAAACTGTTTCAGATGTTCCGACTGACATCTTTTGGTTTTCTTTTGTCTCCCAATATAGGCCAAGCTACTTGAAATAGACACGGTCTGAGCTCATGGAACTTGACAAGGACATAAACTAAAGTAAAGCAACGGATAATTATAAAACTGAAACAAAGGTCTGGTGTATGGATAGTGTATTTATAGGCAGAAAAACTTCAGAACTTCCGCACTTCAGAACAACTCATCGAAAGCATAACAATATATTATATAGAGCGAACTATCACAGACTTGGGTTTTTTTGTTCTTGTTGTTGTTGTTGTTTTCCTCGTCGTTGTAGGTAACAAGATAACTAGTCACTAATTTGAGTGGCACTTGAACTGTCTTGCCACTTTAAATAGTGCTTGTCTACCACAGTTCTTTTTACCGTGTCCTCGGTCTGTCATGACCGTACAACGCAATTAATGAGACATAAAACTAAAACAACAACATTATATTCCCGATATAGATCTAGGAAACAAATACAAAACAAAGGAAAGAAAAAGTTTATGAAATCAACAAAGACGATGTCAGAAGCCACCGTGCTCCACTGCACATATTTACAAAGCTCAGGACAGTGGTGCATTGTTAAAGACAATAGCCCACAGTATGCATTATGAGGGAAAAAAAACATGACAACATTAAGTAATTTAACAATCTCAGCCTCAGCACCACTCATCATTTAGCTCGTTGGATGAGAAACACCACCTGCGCAATTCTGCGCTTGGTACTCATACTTGGTGTGGAAAAACTGTTACCCTGGTGTGGCACGACTTTCTCTAAAAAAGAGAGGAGGGGTGGAGGAAAAGAAAAAGGAGGAAGGCAGGAGAAGGAAATTATAATCAAAAGTCAGCGGGCGTCACACGTATCAAAACATTGCCAACAAAAACAGGGAACTTTTCAAACATCGGGCCAGAACGGATGGGAGACGTGTGTGATTCCAGCGCCAAATTCTGCTGATGGCATTTCCAGACTCTCCACTGAGTTTATTTTTCTTCTTTGCGTAAGGCCACTGGCAGGAGGTAGAGGGCTTAAGGATTGAGAGGGGTGGAGAGGAGGGGGGGGGGGTGAGTCTGCTGACACAGACTTGACAGTACGCCATCTTACCCACTGCGCAACAGCCGCACGAAGAGAACGGGCAGCTGTAATTATTGTGACTTCTTATTTCAATATGCAGATATAGACTGAGCAAGTGGTGTAAAACGGAGGCAGGAAATGTATGCAAACACAAAAGAGGGGAACAAGTAGAAAATACTGAAATAATGAGAATAAAGTAACGGCTGTGATTATAACATTTCATAAAAATTACTAGTGCTGTTTGTTCACGTTATCAAATACAGTAACAAACAAACAAAAAAGACTCTTGAATGAACCATGGGGATTTCTAAATATCTGCCATTTCAAACATTCCAATACAAAAATGACGTAATACATAGACATTAAGCGGCCCAATTGAACATATTTATTAACTGAAATTAATAAATTATGTGCTGAATACGCCTATATTCCCATCAGTTATAAACAACATTGGATCTTGCTGATATTGCTGCAGTCATCAGTTTTCCTTCACCCGCCCCTCCTGTTATCTTTTTCTCCTGAAATCTCACAGAAAACAAGTTTTGAAATCAAGCCAATTAAATGTCCAATCGTTATGTTCTTTCCGCACTGATCTCAGATCGGTTTTTTTTTTCTCTGTCCGTCTCTCTCTTTCTTTCTTTCTCTCTCTCTCTCTCTTTTAATAAGCGAAAGACATTGATCCGGCCTCAAGTTCTGTCTCGCTACTCGTGGGGAGAAGACGGGGGTTTGGGGAGGGGGGGGGGATGAGGCAGTAAAAACAGGGTTAACAGGTGGTCGAGGTCACAGATCTAAGCTGTTCTTTTTCATACGTCTAAGTTCTGAAGGTCGAGCTCTTGAAGACTTCCGTGCACCTGGAAGATGTAAGTGCCAGAAGCAGGTTGACCTACGGATGTTATACATGAACTGTCACTAATGTTACCCATACGTGAGTAATGAGAGTCCTTCTGCATTTCGCTTTGGCAAGCGATTTGGGCTGAAAAGAAGAAACTGAAATCGGGCTGAAAAATGGCGCAAAATATCTGACCTTTTTCATTTAAAATGTGGGCAACGTATCTCGATAATTGCTTCTTGTTGTTTTCTTTGTTATTGTTTTTTACAATGATGAGCCGCGCCGTAATAATCCATGTTGTGCTGATGACAACGCGCAGTGTGCTCCACAGTGTAACCAAGACCCTCCAGTCCCTGTATCCACTTTCGATGTAAAACAAACGAAGAGCTGGCTACCACCAAGTGATGTCTGCCAGATTCAAAACAAGTACATTCCATTCAGGCACTACAATTGAAAACAACAAATCAACCTTAGTAAAACGGTGGAAATCCAAGATACAAAAAGGCAGACCAACTATAGTGGATGTTATCTCTGTGTGTTTACAAGTCACGATGGGCAAATGTGAAACACGAGAAGAGAGAAAGTCTGTGCGTAAGATATTTCTAGGTAAGGAACGCTTCTTCTACCACACATAGTAGGACGCCAGAACTTAATCTAAGTGACGAGGAAAGTAAATATTTGTTAGAGGTTGGTGAAGAGTCTTTTCTTTTCTTTCTTGTTTATTTTTTTTTTTTCCCTTAAAGGCCTTCCACTTAGGTGTAAAAATGTTACATTAGCAAATAGAGTCTAGACTATATAGCCCGGCCCTTGGTCTTCCTCCTGTCAAGATGGCAACGAGCCAGAGATATTGCTACACCTTAAATCTCATACTGAAGACACTCCTCTCACATACCATCTCGCACACTCCTATCCTTTCATTGTGCCATCTTGACACAAACCATTCAGTAAAACTATTTGCAGGAGTCAGTACCTTAGAAATATAATACATCTTGCTTAATGTTATGCCATTTCCTCCTTTACCGTTTTGTTGTTGTTGTTGTTGTTGTTGGGGTTTTTTTTTGCTACTTTATTTCGTGTGTCTTGCACTGATCATTTTAGATGGTTTCATTTTAACTGAAATTTGCAATGTTCAATAGTTTCAAGTGGCCGCAGTTATGTTTCAAATCATTCCCAAACCCTTCTCCTGGTTCCTTGCCTAAGCATAGGGAAACAGGGAGCCCAAATTTCATAATTATGTTTGTATCAGAGGAAATGATCATCTTTCCCTATTCAAAACGAGCTTTTGAGAGCAATATCAAACTGTCACGCCAAGACAGGGACCCTGGCGTGGGCGCTCAGACCTCGCATGCAACATTCCACCGGATAACAAGCCGGCCTCCATCCACCAGATTACAAACGACACAAGGGAAACAGATAATCGACATCAGAGCTTAATCCCTCTAGTCCTCGGTTTCCCGGATGTTGTGAAAGTTGGTCATATCCATATTTTTGGCATAGCTCAACAGGTCGCTTCCAGTGCAAGTCTTTTTATGGAGAAATAAATACATAGCAGCGATACTGTATTCCCGTGTTTCGACATGCATACCGAGTGTTCTCCCAGGTGCTTGCATTTCTCTTCTTTGCAACAAAAAATGACTGTGCCTCTATTCTAGCTTTTCAACTAGCGAACTCCCCTACGAATTTGATTAATTATTCCATATGATGTACCATCTGATATAAAATATAATATTTATTTAAAATGATATCAGTATTATTTTATCAGTAGTATTTCTTAAATGGTTCTGATAGCAGAAATCTAAGGACTCAGCAAAACTAGAATAAAACAATATATTATTATATTGATAAAGAAAGGAACTATTAGGTCTCTTTCTTTTCTTCTTACTTAACAAGAAGTTTATCTCACCTCCCCCCCCCCTTTCCCCCTTTTTCCTCCCTCTCCTCTCTCAGGCCAAAAAGATGAATAGATTCCCCACTGACCATTGTCACAGAGTTACGATATGCTAGTCAACGAGAATAACCATTGTTGCAACAATTAATTAAAGAGGCTCGTCCTCTCCGCAACACTTCACCTTTCTATCTGGCCGCTGAACCGGTCATAACACTCTCAATGTCAGATCCGCAATCAAACGAGCATGATTTATGTCATGACATTCCTCCATCGTTAAAATGTCATCATCCCGATAAAACTTTTTTTTTTTTCTTACACACAGACCCCAATACTTCAGTAGGGTGGAATAAACATGAGGAATGAAAAGATTGTGTTGGTTGTGTCGGGGGCAGGAGGATGAAGGGAGTATGAGATCGACACCTGTAAGCAGTTTACATACTTTAGTCTCCATTCTTGAACATTATATGTTTGTGTATCTACCTGCCTTGCAATATGTGTACAGTGACGATATTATGACAAACTTTATCACGATTTATCTATAATTATCTGCACTCAACGTTTTACTATGCTTGTCACGATCAGCTGGGTACTTTTTGATTAACCCTTTACAATCCAGGGTTACAAATACGATACAGGATGGCAAAACCGAAAGTTAATGAGATTTTGAGGAGTTCATACAAAGAAATGGCCATGACATAGAATATTATTTCTCAACAGAACGTATGCCTTTATAAACAGTCTCACTACAAGGTCGCCGACAGTCACATTGCTCTGAAGTTATAAATTTACTACTGCAAGATAATGGCAAAATTCAATTTCAGGCAGTTTTGGGACAGATAAAAAAGCTGTTTTTAACGCAAGTTATTGATAGGGTGTGTTATTAGTATTACTATTCATTTGAATTGATACATTTGCTATTGGCACATCCCTTTTTCAATAACTTTGTCTGATAGCCCCTATGCCGAGGAATAAGATGAGAGGTAGATCCTAAGATGCATTTTGGAGTAAGTGTGACTATTGCTGCTATAGTACATCAGTGACGACATGAACACTACTCTTATTGCTGTCCGGGTTTTAGATGATTCAAAATAACAGGTATTTAAGCACTCGAACTTGCTAATAGCATCCATGCGATCTACTCGTATCTGCACGACTGAGTAATCTTGCGATTCCCACTTAAAGTCTCATATTTTGTTATCAAACACATAAAAGATCTATGAAAACTTTTTGAAGTAATTTTAACCCCACTCAGCGTTCATTCCTCCAATCTGAAATGTATTTTCTTACTTTCTGTTTTCAGTCCACATAACAGATTAACTCTAAGGACGTTTGTTTAGATCAGGTATATTAAATTTATGATATCGCAAGGTAAAGCATACAATCTAAAGAGAAATCTTTTGGATCAAAAAGATAAAGATGATAAAGATAAAAGTAAAGTTTCAAAAAGAAATCTCTTTTACATGAGACATAATATACGTACAACGTATTCACACGTTTACGCACACACATAAACACACTAACATTGAAAAAAAAAATAATGTAAAGTTACTTTCTTGATTAATCCTAAGTATATTATTGAAATGAATAGGGATGCGGTTTAGTGAAGTTATCTGTCGTTTGTAATAATAATAATGGTTTACTGACAGAATTCTGAAGCAATCTGCCTTTTGTCCAATAATTTACCTCTCTGTCCTATAATGTATCTCTTTGTCCTATAATAAAGCAAACACTCTGTCCATTTCCCACCAAGAGCGACCAGGGCTGAGTTCTCAGCCTGACAAAAGCCGTCAGTTTGACAAGTCAACAGTTTGGGCCGTGGCTAAAGTACATCTAGTTTGTTTCATGTGAGGAGCAGACATGTAAGTAAACGGAAAAAAGAACGAGAAAAGGGGAGAGCGAGAGACAGTGAAGGAATGACAGAGAAAGCGAGACAGAACGAAAGAGAAAGACTGATGAATTGATGAAAGCAGAAAAAAAGGAGAGAAAATGTGACAAAAATGTAGACAAACAAAGAAGCAGACAGCCAAATCTGGCACACGTTGATCATATTGGTGGAAACAAATAGATAAGCAGACAGACAAAAAATGTAGCTCAAACAGTTAAGATGAGTAGGTAGGTGGGTAAGTTCGTAGACAAGTAGAAAGCTAGATATATAGACAGACTGACAGAAAAATAGACAGATAGAGAGTAAGAAAGGTGCCCTAAAAGACAAAAACAAAAATATCCAGACTAAGCGTTGAAAATATAACGAAACAGCTGGAAAATATTAGGAAATCACAGGCTAATTAATAAGTATGAATGAAACGTTTTCAAGTTCAATAGTTGCGTGACGTCTTTGGCATTCTTCTATCCTGTGTGTTTACTCACTCAAAACCAGTCGACCACTTTAGGAATCGTGAGTGCAAGTTGGATGCAACCACTGCCGATATCGTCTCCTCCTGGAGATGCCCTGCAGGTTAATATAACCAGGCTTATTTCGCCTTGATCCTCCTGCATCAGTGCTGTGCACAAAATGAAGCTAATTGAACTTAGGCATTAAATCCGGGAATCCATATAGCCCGGCAGGAAATTATGATGTTCTTGAGGCATTTGCAACTATGGACCCCGTCTCTTTTTTCTCTTTCTCTTCAACCTCCTCCCTTCCTCTTTCCCCTCCTCTTTTGGGGATCTAAACCACAATAAGCTTCTCTTTGTTAACACCTTCCTTGACATAACAGAGAAACTTGCTCATAATGAAGTCGATCTGCTTCTTTTCAAGTTTTCTCCTCCCATAAATTATGCACCCATAAAAAGGTATTATTTCTTCGTGGAAAGAAATACCCCGTCTGTTCATCTTTCCATATATATTTATTCATCCGCCCATCCGTCCGTCCATCCATTCGTATATCCATAACTTTGTTATGAGGTAAAGGGGGCAAGACTGATGTGAATTTTATCTTATCTAAAATCTCCCTGTCAAACTGCAGAATTTATGTTTATACGAACACGTATGAGGCGCTGTGACAAAACACCTTTTTCATCACAGTTAAATTAAATTATTTATTTTTTTCCCCACTTTTTCAAATGCAAATCATTTCGTTATTTGCCCTCCCACTTATGCAAATATACGTGTATAAACAACATAAAATGAGATTAGCCAAACTTTAGTTATCCTCAAGGGATATGCCTTTCACGGTTGAGGACTAGTATTACTATATGAAAAATAGCACCATCTCTTCTCCAGAAATTGCAATTTGTCCATTAGTGTTAAATGAAGAACAACAACATTGAAATGAGATTCTGTCCAAACAGCACATTTTGTCAAAGGACAAAAGACACACATATATCCGCCCAGATTCTGAAAACAAATCACATGTGTCTGTTTTGAGACATTGTTGTCAAAGATGTACTCGACAGCCGCTCGTTAAGTCCCTGCAGGTGGGCGAGGAGATTTTGCAGCAGGGCAGTTTTTAAGCTAGTGAAAAATCTTCTGAGGCATAAATTCGTGCAGGTGTACGTGTGAATTAGGGGGAGAAAGTAGAAGCAAAAGGGGCGAGATAGATGCATGGGGATCTATGTAGAGAGGATGGGGAAGGAGGAAGACAATCTTTTCTTGCTAGCTGTGTAACAACGAGGCATATTATGTGTCTTCAATCTTCTACATAGAATTTGGAGGGATAGATGGATGGATGGATGAATGAATGTATGTACAGACAAATGGATGAATGCGTCCATGGATGGATCGATGGACGGATGATGGATAGGTGGATGGACAGATGATTAGGCAAATAAACAGGAACACACAGGCACACAGAAAGGCATGCAGATAGATAGACACACAAACACATACATACATACATACATACATACATACATACATACAAACATACATACATACATACATACATACACACACACACACACACACACACACACACACACACACATACATACATATATATATATATATATATAGACGATAGGAAAGTAGGTACGGAGGGAGGCAGATAGGCAGGTTGATAAGTTGGTTGGTAGGTTGGAAGTACGTTGGCTGGTAGTTGGCAGGAAGATAGTTAGGTGTAAGTAGATAGGTAAGTTGGTTGGTTGGTAGGTACGTTGGTTGTTTGGTTGGCTATTAGGTGGTAGGTAGATAGGTAGCTAGATATCTGTTGGTTGGTAGGTTGGAAGTACGTTGGCTGGTGGTTGGCAGGAAGATAGTAAGGTGTAAGTAGATAGGTAAGTTGGTTGGTTGGTAGGTACATTGATTGTTTGGTTGACTGGTTGGTGGTGTAGGTAGGTAGGTAGGTAGGTAGGTAGGTAGGTAGGTAGGTAGGTAGGTAGGTAGGTAGGTAGGCAGGCAGGTAGGTAGGTAGGTAGGTAGGTAGGTAGGTAGGTAGGTAGGACGGACAGAATCAGATACATGATGCCAATGACAAGCTGCAGTCCCGAACACAGGGTTCTGGGTCCTTAAACGACACAAGTATTTATAACCCTGAAGGAATGTGTAGCCATATGCACGCCCTTTCGCCTGTCACACAGGGCCTTTTCACTTGTTACCGATGGCACGCCGACTCTCCATCTGCCATGGTAGCATAATGCACAAGACTATTGGACAGGCATTGCACTCAACCCCTTGCTACATTTCATTCACTTTCTCCTGATGTTTCTTTGGCTTTGCCTACTTTCTCCTCTCTCTCTCCCTCTCTCTTGATCTTCTCGCTGTCTCTCTCAACCTGTCTCTTTCTCCTCCATCCGTGTTTTTTTACCCATTTTTTTTTTTTTTTGTTATCTTTTGGCCATCCATTCATCTATTTCACTATCCCAGTAACCATACTCTGTTCAGTCCTTTCTAAAATCAGGGTTTTAAAAGCAATACTGAAAACAACATCAGCCCAACTTCTCTCTCACTAGACTCCTCTCTCATTCTTTGTCTCCATAAATTCAGTGTTTTTCAAGGTAGTAAGAGCAAAGAAACAGTATAACTGGCCTAACTCTTTCTCTCACTCACTCAGTCTTTTTCTCCATAAGTTCAACTGTTTGAATATAGTACGCGGTAAAGATAACAACAACACTGATGTTTGCGCTTCCCCCCTTCTCTCTCCCTGGTCTCTTCCCGTTATTTTTGGTAACTGTCCAGAAGTTCCTTTCTTCCCACTCAGGTTCGTGTAAAACACAATAAGACTTAATGAAAACATCAGAATGTTGCTGGCAAGCTATTCTTTCTTTTATTTTCTGTCAAGTTTTCTATTTCGATGTCTGTCTCTTGCTGGCTAACTGACTAAAGACAAATTATTACATCTTGCACAGTTTGCAAGCCTATATGCCTGTCTTTGAGCTCTCCATGAGAAATCCACGACATTGCCAACAGCTGTGGTGTTCATAGCTCTTTCTTCGCAAATGGCACACCTGCAGAACAGAGTCTCGGTCTTGAGGGAAATATCAAAGTGTTGTTGGCCCAGCAGAAGTAAATATACACCCTGACAGCAGAATAGCTTCTGGTATTAGCCCGACTTATTCTCAATTTCGAAATGCTCACGTGACAGAAGTGAACGTTTTGTTTGTTTATATGGTGAGCTGTCATATGGGAGAGGTACTCAAAATCTCCGTGTACATAAGGAAACATGTTGCACTTTGAACTGAGCAAATTCATAGAAAAAAAAAAAAAAGACTTTTTGATAGAAAAGACCCGATGTTTTGCCCCGTTGCTTACAATTCGATGTTCAGCTACCACGTGACCAGTTATAAGGCAATGTGGGAGATTCAGAGCCAGTCCATTTTACACATCATAACATGGGTGTCCTGCCTCAACAGGTGTTGGCAACACAATTCTAACCAGTCCAGGTTTCCCATGTTGACTTACCACCTGAATCAAACCGTGGGCAATTCATTTTTAGAATGAAAGAACAAACAATCCAGTACTATTTGCTCTTTATGAGGCACAATGGGGCCCTAGATTCTCCAACTTAGCACAATGCCCGAAATAAGTCTAGGTAATAATTATAATGTTTCTACCTTTTTGCATGCTCCGTACGTACTTAGGATTCTATAGAGCTCCACTGTAAACTCGGGTTAAATCATTTCTCAATAATTGGCATGCTTCTTCTAAGTATTTAGAGCTGCCTATGAGCCGTGTTCACCTTTTCTAAACAACATGCCTTCCTTTCAATACAATATGTCTTTTGAAGTCAAAACGTGTTATTTTTAAAAATGGGATAGGCAGCTAAGTTAATAAGAAGCGAACCTTTGATTAACCTCTTTGAAAGAAGAACATGGAGTAGCAGCAAACCCAGACCTTTATTAAGAAGGTGAACTAAGTAATTCAGCAAACTCTGTCGTTAGATGTTCTGTTAATAAGGCAAATTAGGATCTGTAAGCCTAAAGAATTACAGAAAATTAGACCCTCAATACTTTTCCGCATATGAAAAATGCACTCCTAGAGAATACAGACATCAAAGCCTTGCCACAACGTCTACATCATTTGTAGGTCTCACACAAGGGAGAATGACTGATGGAAAGAAAAAAAAAAAAAATCCCCCAAAAAACTGCAGTCGAACCACGATGTCACTGTGATGTCAATATCTCCTGTTTCCGATCTTTTTTTTTTCACCCCTCAGTCCTTTGTTCCACCCATCTCTCTCTCTCTCTCTCTCTCTCTCTCTCTCTCTCTTACTCTTTCTTTCCCTCTATCTCTTTCTCTGCCTCACCCCCCCCCCCCCTTTTTTTTTCTTCAGGCCAGGCCTCACAAAACACACGCCATTCAATGACCTAGTACAGTGACTTAGTGCAACACATCACCCATTATATCATAAGCCACAGCAAGTCCTCCCCATTCATTCCTTTACCTTTACCTGGCTGTTTTCACTATTAATCCACCAGGTGGTAACAAAAGACTGCACAGATTGCAGGGTAATACCATCGTTACTCTGACACGGTAGCAGGTTAACACTGATCTGATAATATTTAATGGTAGTGTACCGTTTTGTTCATGTGGTTAAATTTCTTGACCAGTGATTGGCAGCCTTAGAGGCACACAGACTACAGACGGGAAAAAGGAAAAGACAGTAGCACATCATCACGAACGTATAGACCAGATTGTGTCAGTCAGTGCAAGATGTCACCACACTAGCCAAAGCTTGGGGACCAACTGAACATTTCGCGAGATGATGTGAACATCCATCATAATGCTGGTGAAGGGAAAGGAGGAAAAGACGCTTGACGAGTTAAGTGTCCCCCATCTGTATGGCCCAGCTTGGTCCAGGCACTGGGCTCTCGGGACAGACCGGGGGGGGGGGGGCACGGGGGAGGTGGGGGATAAATCTGATATTGTATCTTTATTCATACATTCCTGTGTGGTTAAAAAAGGACATTAAAAGAAGGAAAGAACAGAAAAAAAAGAGAAAAGTAAAAACAATGGAGGTGAAGAAGGAAGGAAGAAAGGACGGAAGAACGGAGCGAATGGCAGAAGGAAAAAAATGAGGAAAACAGGCCAAAGAGAAATAAGAGGGGATAAAAAAAAAAAAAAAGAAAGGAAGAAAGAGGAAGAGAGAAAGAGACGAGGTGAGTGATGGAGATCGGGTGAGAGAAAAGGGAGAACACATCATTCTGTACTCTGACAGAGGCATCAAGATCAAAACCACAGAGAATATTGCACATGACGCCTCCATATCACCATGACACTGACGGATTGCTGCATCTATTTCTGTTCTTTCGGTAATTATATGGTCGTTTTGAGTTTGTGGGTTGTCAGTTTTGCATTATCTGATAGAAACTGTCGGTTTCTTTATGATTATTTTTACTGAGAAACATTGAAAACTGTTTTCTTCCATGGAAATCAATGTTGTCAAAATCTCGTTACAGCAACTTATTTATAATATTACTGTCTTTGCTATCAACAAAGTCGTTCTCACGACAATCAATCTTCCTTGGGGTTGAGAGTATGAACAGTTACTGTCACATTTTCCATCAACTGTTTTTCGTCATTAAGAACCAAATTCATTCCCGAATTCTCTCTTTCTTTGTTCTTTTCTCTGTTTTCTTTCTTTCTTTCTTTCTTTTGGACTGATTTCTTCCACCTTTGTTACCAAGTCCAAAGCAGACTTGAAAGTAAAAACAAAATCGCAGTACATGACGTATTAGCTTTATTATTATTCTCACCACTAGTTCATTTTCAAGAAAACTTAGTTTACCTACAAAAAAAAGTTTATGAACTGTGTCGAGTAAGCAAATGAGAACCTAAATGTTTGAGCAAATATATTTTCTTCCCTTTGAAAGTCGCCCGTCTGTAGTTTTCAAGTTGGTTCATTCTCATCCACAACGCCAGCATCTTGCTCCTAGGACCGATAAGACGGACACAGACAAATACTCTCAGTGCATGCAAGACATCGCACATTGAGTGGCACAGCTCAAAACAGCAAACAAAATCTTCCAGCTTTGTTCAGTCTCGACCCCAGGCCTTTGCAGTCTTTTGTCGCTCATTTCATTTTTTCTTTCCTTTTTATTCATTGCAACCATTCTTTCTTTTTTTTTTTCACCGGTCACACTTCTTCCCTTTTTTCTCTACTTTCAGAGTTGTAAGCAAGGTAACAGTGGGCAGTCCTTTTATTTCAATGGAGATTCAACGACAAGAAAATAAGTCGTCCGTGAATCCGCAAGAGGAAGCTGCACAGTCTAGATCTATATTATTATCATTACACCGGTGTCTTTGCCGTGAATCTCTTACTTTAAAATATACTCTTTTTTTTTTCTTTTCTCTTTAAACCCAAACGCTGGATGATAACACTTCCTTTTTATTCTCACTGATGTGATATGTCTTTATCGCATTTGATGACAACATTATCTGATCAGGACTGTCAATACAGTGACTGCGCCCATTAATTGTTTGTAGCAGTACATAATAACTGCACGGTGAGATTGTATACAGTGCAGCAGAACATAGGTAATACAAAAGATAAAGAAAAGCTTCCTAATCACTACCAGTCTGTGAATGAACTTGACTAAACTACGGCCTATAACAAGAGCCCTAAACACCATAATTTCATCCAGCACTCCGTTCTGTTAGCTCCCTACAGACTTTTTGCTTTCTTCACCGTTTCATTCATACCTCTTTCAGAGCACTTCACCACCCCAAACTTCACAGGCATGAACACCTATCTGCCTTGGCTTTCGCAGCATAAACATCTAGACAAAAACCTGTGCACAGGCGTCTCAACATGCCCTCACAAGTACCCTCGCTTCACATTCTTTTTTCCCATTTCTTTATTCATAGCGCACTCATTTCCTGTGCAGGTTTGTAACCGACCAAAGCCACGTTCTTGAACAGGGCCGAGATTTTTTTATAAATCGCTGAAAGGTTTTTTGTCATTTTTATTATTATTATTATTTTAATGTCCTTGATTTCTCTGACGACTTTCATTTTTTATTCTGCTTCTCTGTTATTGTCGAGACAAGAGGCGATGATGGTTACGTGTAATGTATACAATTTATCTTTAAAGCATTGGCCTTAAGGGGGCATGCATTCTCCTGAGATTCATAGAATTATATCGTCTATATATCTTGGTTTGATGTTGCTGTCCGTGGACATTCATGAGAGAGTGAAGAAGTGAGACGGGGAAAGTTCAAATGGGAAAATGGGTGGAGTGAATGAGTGAGTGAGTGAGTGAATGAGTGAGTGAGTGAGTGAGTGAGTGAGTGAGTGAGTGAGTGAGTGAGTGAGTGAGTGAGTGAGTGAGTGAGTGCGTGAGTGAGTGAGTGAATGAGTGAGTAAATCAGTGAATCAGTGAACTATTACACTCGTTCGTAACCGACAGGCATGTGTTTGTTCCCGTTTCACCCACAGCGGGTGCCTTTGCATGTGTGGGAGTGTATTAACAGGAAACGCGAACACGGGGCATAATTATTGATATGCTTTGAAATAGAATCAAATTTCAATTCAAAATATGTTGCTACAACATCAAGCCCAGGGATTCCCTGATTCACATCAGTGCCGTAATAAATAAAAACAACAGCAAACGACCACAGCATTATACAAGTATGATGATCACAACAAATAATAATTTTTATAAATGTACTTGATCAGAAAAAGAATAAGATGCCAAACATGGAGTGTTTTCATTTTTTTTTTTTTCCTTCTCTAAACAAATAAACGAATAAACCTCCATCACATAAAATACACAAAGACGTTCAAAACAAAATACAATTTCTTCACCAATGTTTACAACGTTATGTACTTTGTTTGCTCTTAGATTTATGCCCATCGACGGGATTATTTTGAAATTATATTGCATACCCAGACTTGTCAATGACCAAGTTGTTGCAAAACCAGACATGACGTACTTTTAGCCAGATCTGGAGAGTTCCCAAATCTAATTTTCACCATTTCGTAATCTAATTTTCATTAAAAAAAAAATAACAGCCGAGACGCACGTGAATACAAATACATAGCATTTGTGTATGTGTGTGCGTGTGTGCGTTAGAGAGAGAGAGAGAAGGGGGGGGGGGAGAACGGAAAGAAAGAGAGAGGTGGGAGAAGGAAGGATGCGGCCGGGTGGGAGGGGGGGGGTCTGACAAATTATAATTTTGCAGATACACAATAAAAACACAGAACGACAGAGAGAGATAGAGAGGAGAAAGGTTAAACAGAGAGAAAGAGAGGGAGAGAGGGGGGGGGGGCGAGTAAATTTCTGAGCGTGAATCAGACGCGGTGAGCTCAGACGAGGATTCCGATGTCCGACGTAATGTGTTTATGTAATATTGTATAAAATACTCTACAGCTTATCTTCTGAATGGGGTGATTAAACATGTGTCTGTGTTAATGCATCTCAAATGCATATGTTATGATATGCCTACAACATTATATATTACTATTCCACTGAAAGATCTAATATGTTAAAGAGAGAGAGAGAGAGAGAGAGACCACCACATTAGCGGAAATTAACTTTTCGACTGCATTATGGTCACAGAAATAGGACGTTAGTTAGAAAACTGAAAATCATAATAATAATAATAATAATGGGTAGGTGGAGTGGGAGTGGGAGATGGATGATCTGGAATGAGCAAAAAGATCACACTGCAAAGATAGGTTTTACCTTCAAGGCTATGTGTTGCTTAGTTCTTTGATTCAAGATCCAGAAACACGTTCATGTTTGACCACTGACATTTACTTAACGGAGCTTTTGCCAGAGGCACATATTATTTATTTCCTACATGACATGATGACAAATCGGATTTACAAATAGCATGCAACATATGCATGAGATCATTATCATGCACAGTTCCAGCGCTTAAGCGGAGTAGAACCTTGGCACATTTCAATTTAAAAAACACATGAACAAAACATTCAATATCCGATCCATAAAAAATCCTCAACCCGCAAACTCGACATTCGGTTAAGCTGTTGCTCCTCGTGTAGACAAGAGGACTTGAATTGTTTTACCTGCCATACAATTTCAATTTGCAGAGTTATCGAAACAGTTATATGTCAATTGCAGAACGAAGTGTCTAGCCGGACTTAAGTCCAGCTAGCCCTCAGGTCTATTCGGACTTATTGTCATTTCCCCTGTATTATA
>JBCAUA010032801.1:0-12248 GCA_038406235.1 Peronia verruculata | reverse complement strand
GATGGATGGATGGATGGATGGATGGATGGATGGATGGATGGATGGATGGATGGATGGATGGATGGATGGGCGGATGGACGGGCGGATGGACGGGCGGACGATGGGACTAACGAACGGACTGGGGGGGGGGGGCGGACAGACAGAAGGAGGAGGGGAGATGGAGGGACGGACCGACAGACAGATAGGCCACTGACAGACAGACCGACAGAGAGATGAAGTAATGGACGGATGGATAGATTATAATGAATGGATAAATGGGTGAAATGATAGATGGGTGGATGGATTGATGGATGGATGGATGGACAAATAGGCAGACATACAGGCAAATAGGCATGCAGACAGGAAAAGGAGACAGTTAAACTGTAGATTGACAACATAATATTTCTGCGTAGTTCTACACAGACAATAGATCAGTCAATATCATATATGTAAATTCGTTATTATTTCTCTTTCTGCTTATGATCAATGAAGTTGGGGCAGGATCTGCAGGATGTGTTGTGGCCAATCGTCTATCAGAAGATCCCGATGTTAGTGTTCTGTTGTTAGAGGCAGGCGGGGATGATCGCGGAGACCCATTATTCCAAATTCCCCTAGGTGGTGGACAGAAGCTCAGATCAGAGGCTGACTGGAATTACACATCAGAACCTCATGAAGAGTACAAAGGATTGGAAGGTCAGGTAATAAATATTTTGTTTATTTTTGTTCCGATATAGGCCCTGTCCTAGTTCTGAATAAGAAAATTACTCGTAACAAAAAGATGAATAAATTTTGCAACACTTTGTTAGAAGGTTGTGGCGTAGATAGTTCAAAGAGAGGAGGAGTTGACATTTTCTTTTATGTCTGCCATTTTCAACCCAGCAGGTATGCACGTTTGCAGTTTTCCTAAGAAGGAACCGAATGTCCATATTTAGTAAGGAAAATGACACAGATTTTTTTGGGATGAAAATATCCTGTATTTGGAAGGAATAGTGAAATTATCTTATATTTTGGGATGTAGAAAGTTATTGCCCTGTGTTTTGGGGACAACTGTATGTTTATAGTACATCTTTCATTTGGCTCATCAGAAACAGCTATGTAAAATTATCATCTCATTATTTTATAGGTTAATAGAGATTAGAGGTTTTAGAATTCACTGTCAGCTTTAGATTCGCAGAAGCACCAAAGAAAGTATGGTGCCCATAATTACAGAGAATCAAAAGCAATTCAAAATTGAAAAGCAATAATAAACTGTGTGACATGAATTTTCATCCGCAATTCACACTGTCATGATGATATTGGTCATTACATCTAATGATAATAAGTATTGGTCATGCATCTTTACTTAGTCAAAATTGCTAATATGATATTAATCCTGTATATATGTTTTATTTCATTCTGACATCTTTCTTAAACTTAAGTTTACCAGCAAAAGCTCATCATGCTGTGATCCTTTGTAAATTCAACATAGGAGCAGAAAAAAAAAACACTTACTTGCATCCTTCAGATCCTTATGCAAGAAATTCGTTAAGCGTAATGGTTGATCTATAGCTGCAAATGTCTGACAGGCATCTGTGTGGCCAAGAGGCCGAATTCTGGGTGGGAGCAGCAACCTGAATGCAATGGTGTACGTACGAGGATCAAAGAATGATTTTGACAGATGGGCCAGCTACACTGGTGACCAAAGATGGGATTATGAACATGTTCTACCTTACTTTAAAAAGTCAGAGGATATTCAAATCCCAGCCCTGAAAGACTCGGGTAATGAAATCTCCATTTCCAGCTTATTTATTCTAAACATCCCAATAAATTTTATATCAGTGCATTTCTGATCCTTTTAAACCAAATTTTACCATTCATTGGAATATAACAGGGCATACAAATACAGGAATAGGAGTTAAAGAATGGTGCTAGTTTATGTAAGTGTACAGCGTTCCTATTTACTTCTTATGTATCAGTTTTTGTTAGTGCTGAAATGAATTTCTTGTGTTTGGACATTTTCTTTTGTTCAGTTTTTCTATCTCTTTCGATTTTTTTTAAAGCACTTGAATTAGTGAAAATATACACAGCCTGTACATATTTTAAAAATTATTAGAATTTTATTTAGTAGCAAACAATAAGCTCATATCAAATTTGAAAAGTGTGTTGAATTAAGAGAATCTCTGTACATATTTTAGGCAAAATTTATATCTATCAAGCCAAAAACATTAAGACATGTTCCAACTAGAATGGAAAGCTAACTCCATTCTTATATTATTATCTGCATCTTGAAAACACTCAGAATTACTTATAGCTTTTGTGATTACATATTTAATGTCGATTCATGTATATTTTATTATTATTATTATTTATTTATTTATTTTGCATTTGATCAAGCATTTCGCAACCAAGGTGGCCCCTTGTCTGTCACTGAAAGGTCAGCGGAGGTCTTGCATCAAAAATTTTTAGAGGCAGGCAAAGAAGCAGGAATCATGATCAATGAAGACTATAATGGCAGATCCATGGAAGGTGAAAACATGAGATTTAAACCAAAAGCTGATATATGTGTATTTAGACAAATGCAGTAAATTCCATCAATTTTAATTACAGTGACATCATGACACGGTCTTTATTTATACTGATTTAGAATTGTAGAGCAAGTGAAAAGCAAACGGTACGTTTGTAGACAAATTATTTTTGATACTCAGTTACAGGTGTCTCTGCCATAAATATGATTTCACAAATCTTGACTTTCCTCATTAAATATCAGGTACAAAATACAGCAAGCTGATTAACCGTGGTTAAAATAGTGAATTCAGAATGTTTGCCATTGGAAATATGCTAAGACAGCTTTGGCCGTCCCTGAGAATTGATATCAGCGCGAATCAGATTTGATGTTGTCATCTTTGAGATCCAATGTCATCGTGTTTCCGTACAGGAATCTTTCAAATTCACCGTTGTCATATTTCAGACAAAGTGTTTTTACTTCAGTGTGACAATGTTTCAAATTCTATGTCACTGGTTTCATGCTTTCAACGCTGTAGTGTCTTATATTGTTTCAGATTTGTTTTTCTACAACATGTTTTAGGAATTGGCATCACTCAGGCCACTATAGGCAATGGGAAGCGAATGTCCACGTCACGTGCGTTTCTTCATCCAATTCTGGAGAGGCCAAACTTGCACGTGGCAGTGAATGCCTTGGTCGTAAAGGTGAGGGCCCTAGAGGTAGATAAAATAAGAAAAGATTAAAACAAAGTATGACATGATACTGCTTATTTGTCATCTCAGTCACAGTATTACAGTATTGCCATTTTATCGCTGCAAGTCACTTATTGCCCAAGACAAAGCAAACCTCTCGCCTCCACATATTAAATAGACATGAAATTAAATGGATACTTGCCATCTGTTCGTGTGCTATGAATATACATTAAACTTTTCTTTGCAGGGGTAGTTTGCACGTTTATATCTATATCTATATCTTTATATCTATATCTTTCTCCCTCTCTGTATGTGGATATATATATATAATTGTACGTATATGTTCTGATATATACGTATATATATATGTGTGTGTGTGTGTGTTTAGGCAGCTTAGGCCGTCCCAGAGAATTCATATCAACACGAATCGTATATATTCGTATATATATATCTATATAAAATTGCAAAAAAAAAAAAAAAAAAGGCATATAGAATCAAAAACTGTTAAGTGGATCAGCATGAAATTTGGCACACAACAATGTTGTATATGGATTTGTGTTTCTATGCACTTAAACCCGAGTAAAGCTTCATATCTTTGACGTTATTCTAAATATGGGATTAAAAAAAAAATATAAAAAATTGAATAATAAACTCACAAGGCTGCTTGATCCTAATTGCACGTTCGATAGTAAGACGGGTTCAAAACACGTTTTCTTTAAGTAACATTCAATTTAACCAACCAAAATGTCAACATCGAGGTACGCACTCTTTAGCATACACTTCAGTGCATAGGGCTATATTTGAAAAATCTTCGACGGAGACCGTGGGTTCTTTTCTAGTACATATATACGTCCTCCATATATATACAATGGGCCACAGTCCTTGAAGGACAAGCATGCGCAAAGAGGTTACATAGAACTAGAGGTCGTCCTGCTTTACCTTTAATGAAAGTAGTTTTGACGGAAAATATACATGTACTGGCCCCGTCCAACTGCAGCCGAATAAATGAAGGCAGATGTAGAATAAAAAAAAAAAAAAAGTGAAAAAATTGTCGTCATCATAATTAGTCAGTGAACAGCAATGCATAGGTGGGCCATTCTACACAATGAGATACAATATTGTTTTGTCTTCAGATTCAATTTCCTCACCTACCTCCGTCCACAATTCTCCAACAACATCTCTGTTGCAATATATTTTATCAGCGTTGTCATAATGCAGGCCGAGATTTCATTGTTTTAATAATGGATTCGTCCTTTGATGATGAAAATAAAGCCAGTGTTCGAAATAATAGCGCAGAATAAAATCTGACAATATTGACAAAATAAAAAGACAGAATCAACCTTTACAATGTTGGCGGTAGGATAGGGTTCTAAACGATGCCCAAGCTAGATTTCAGGTATTGGCACATCTCAGTGACACAATGACCTATGTCAGCGACCTTAACTTTAACAATTAAAAAAGCAATTAAACTTTTGTCATATGGGTTACTGGACCATCTGCGCTGCGACTTACTGCAGGTTGGAGTGAATGTGATCATTCTGTCCCCGGCACCTCTCTATTTTATTTATAACTGAGGCATCCCAGATCCTCATTCTTCTTCTATTTTGTTTGTTTTCATTTCGGAAGCAGCATCGTTTGTACCTGCGTCGTTTTTGGCTGCACAGTTCGCCAATCAAAGGACTTCGGACTTCAAAGGAAAGTCAGTTGCTTATGCCAGCGTAAGAGACACTCTGAATTACACATTTCTGAGACTAGACTTGACACTACAAACACAATAATCAGCTGAAACATCTGTTTTTTTTATATTTTTTTATTATTATTATTTTTAAGTGAGGAGGCAAATGCAAAGTATAATATATTTGAATTTAAGCAATGCCTTGACGGTTTTAAGAACGGAGTGCTCCAATGGAGCAGAAAGGGGGAGAGACCTGTCTTCCTTATATCAATATAGACGGGCATCATTTCTAGTAAAATTCTACACATATTGTCATTATTGGTGTCTTAAGTGTGAAGTACAATGTATAACATGAATATTCTAAAATATATAATTTCCCGAATTGTTTGTGTACTCTTTCGTGATTCTCTTCTTAAAATAAGCCTGCGTAATTCAGTTGTCAGTAATTAACCAGAATTTGTGCTGAAAAGACTGACATAGCTCAGTGGTGTAGTACAAAACAATTAGTCAAACTATAGCTCCCAACAAGCTTCCCCAAACATGCAATGTTGTTTCTCTATGCTCATCTATTGCCCTGTGTCTGTTACTGTCGGTACATAAAGCACTTTTCCTACTCAGACTTTCATTTTCTCTTTTCTTGCACTAGCAGTCTTAGATTTCTGTATGCTTCAATACTTTATTCTTGTTCATTCCCCATGGTGCCAGTGAAGGTTGAAATCCATCAGAATATACATATGCGTATACATATACGTCTGCGTAATACATACACGTATACGTATACATATACGCATGCATATACATATACATACGTATACATACATATACCTATACATAGGTATATATACCTATGTATAGGTATATATATATATATATAGGACTTGAGGTATATATATTTTGACTTCGAGCAATTTAATATGATGGTTTCTCTATGTCTTACATAGATTAAGCCTTTTGCCTAGTGTTTTAATTTTATTTGTGTGAACAATGGGCCACAGTTCTTGAAGGACAAGTTCTCTTGTGTTGTATCCGTGCTCATTCGCACAATCAAGCATAATAATATGTACGACTGTAGGACGTCATTAAATTTGAAACCATCATAGTCACAAATGATTTAACACATGCTCAATGTATGTCTTACAAGACTTTAAGACTGGACTTTCCACAATCGTGACAATTCTGATTTGCCCGACATAGGCACGAGATAGTTATAAATATTCCAGTGTTATTTTTATTATTCTTTAATGCGAAGACTATCATGCATAGGATATTAGGACATTTGTAATGTGAACAAAGCACTGTTATTTTGGACTTCACAGATAATCATAGAGAACAAAAGAGCTGTGGGTGTAGAGGTCATCAGAGATGGCAGAAAGCTGAAGGTCAAGGCAAGAAAGGAGATTATCCTTTCATCCGGGGCTGTGAACTCCCCACATTTACTGATGTTGTCGGGTATTGGACCCAAGAAACAACTGGAGTCCCTAAAGGTAGAACTCTTGTTTAGTTTTCTTTTGTGGTGTCTGCTTCTGTGCACTACAACAGAAGGAATCGGTGATGGAAATTTTGATAGTATGAAAAATGATGTTACAACACTATTATAACTGTGAAGTGTCTTGTCAGTTCTGAACTAGTCTGATGAGGTTTACAGTTCTTGCGCCTCTGACCAAAAGGGAAGGGAGGCCCTTTAAAGAGATGAAAATTATCATTTTTCAGCTTAGGAAATGAACATTCAAATTATTATGAGCAGTATACTCTAAAATATCCAGCTTGTGCATGACATTTTTGTTTAATGCAAACAATGTTTTCATTTGTAATTTTTCTAAATGACAGAGCAATGCAAATAGTCTTATCATTTGATAGCAGCCTGTGTGTGTGTATGTGTAGAAACAGATTCCTTGTGTGCTTTTTCATCTCACTATTACCCAACTCTTGTCCCGTGGCGATATCATAGATGGCGCCTTTGGAGAGGAGGGCGCTAATCGATCTCTGGCAAGCTGGACGGCCTACCTGGGTGGAATGGTGTGGGTTTCTTTCACACCCTCGATCCATGTCTTCCTTGATCTTCCTCAGACCTTGTACCCTAAAATGTTTTTGTTGTACGCTTTACTGACAAGCTGGTGGGGAGCCGTGCAAGTCAGATGTCGAAACCACTTCACTGTTTACTTTTGAATGTAGATGAAGACATGTGTTACTCCCACCATTTCTCTGATCATATCCCGTCTGGTCTTGCTGACGGTTCTCCATAAGATATCTCATCGTGTTTATCTTGCGTTTTGGTCAGGGTCCATATCTGGCAAAGTTGAGATGAAAATAGAGTAATTGGTTTGGCTTTGGTCTCATTTGGGATGTTTGAGGAGTGGGGAAACCTGTTAGCTGAGCTGTTGGCCTTCTGTAGTTTCATCTCAATCTCTCTATTGAAACGTCGGTCTTCTGAGAAAATACTTCAGGTGCCTTATAAGATTTTTTTTTTTTTTTTGTAAGGCGCGGAAATCTTGATACATGATCGTAGCATTCGTATTATCACTATCGTGAGGAGATATTTTCAGGTCCTGGAGTTTCCATGAAACATCTTGTAGAATTCTTTATTTGTTATAATTATGTTTATCGTAGTTTATCCCAAGGACTTGATGCACAAAAATGCCACTAAAACACGTTTCTTAAAATTAAGCACCTGTAGAACATAATGAGTTAACAGTGATTGATTTGTATCCGCATGAGTTCTATTTGCACTGGTTAGATGTTCTGAATTTTCGTTGGCGTTCCATTCCCATTCAGAGACTGTTCATTGGTGGGACAATAAGAATCCAAAGATTGGAAATTGGGGAAACTGAGATTTGTATTTCATGTGATGAAAAAAGTCCTTCATTTTTCACTAACAGATATTTCTAAATGGATTAAAATGCCTGGTGCAGCTTTACCTCGTTCGGATTGTCCTACGTCTGATAAAGGAAGCTGAAAAACAGCGACATGGGCCAAGCATTGTGCAGTCCTCAAAGTGGTGGAAGCTCATCTGCTGTTCTTCATTTTTGAGAAAAACCTCCACGCCCTGTGTTTGGATGTGACCAGATGCCCATGTCTAACAAATATAAATACAACATATCATAAAATAAATATCTAATGAGCGCTGAAGGTGGATGATTATCATCAGAGATTACTTCAAATGATTGCTTGTATATTGCTTATGCCACACAGTCTGAAGTCACAAAATAAATTGTTTAAATAAACTTTTAGCTGGTAGCCTTTTGTGCGTGTGTCTAAGGTGAACTAACATAGTAGCATAATAATAACTAATTATTCTATCCAGGCAGATCAACACATTTCTGTTACATTCTCAATGACAGATACCAGTTGTTGCAGATCTACCTGTAGGACAGAATCTGCAAGATCATCTAATGATGGACTTGAGGTATCGTATTTCTGAACCCTTGAGTTATACCAAGGAAATGGTAGAATCAACCTGGGCATATCTGCAGTATTTGCTGTTTGGCACAGGTAGGACTGAGTGTCATGATTCACAGTTTGCATGATTTATTGAAAGGCTTACGTGGCATTGTCAGGGTTGCATGAATTATTGTAAGGCACAATCACATCATATTGTAGGAGCGTTGTCTCCTTTTCTCCGTCCACAGAAACCTGCATGCTTCTATGGTCAAATGCTGGCTTTCCATATTTTTATTGATATCATTAGCGGTTCCCTTTATTGTATTACCCATAATACTAGATTCAATCCATCTAAACGAGAGTATTGTGCAGACATGTAAAAAATATCTGAAAAACTATCAAAACTCATTTTTTAAAGAAACGTGAAATGAAAAAAGAAACAGAAGGCGAAGTGGGTGAACAACACAATCAAAAGAAAACGTTCAGTATTACTTCAGTGCAGGCGCTGCCCATATCCGCCGTGACTGGAATCAGAATTATGACATGCCTTTCTGTACAGCGGCTCCATGAGATGATTTCCGGATCAAACAGACAACAGTACATCCATAAACATTATTTTTCATGTTTGTAAGGCACTGCATCAGACACAAGCTCATACCTATGCCCTTGTATATTCGGGCATAATTATGTCTGTATCTACTAATTGGTGCACATAATGATCCATCTGCACCTCCCGTTTGCTTCTTAATTAATACGAACATCATCTTCCTTTTGAAATCTTTTATTCCATTGCTATGCTGTCCTCTTCTCACCCACAGTTCACTTCAATCCTCAAATACATGACATTGTTTTAAAGAAAAATAAGAGTTTTCTCATATGTTACCATGTTATAATAATAGTCCTGTAATCTTGTTACACTAAAACAACTTTAGCAAAGATTGCAAATATTCCATTAGTGTTTTCAAGACATGGATTTGAAAGAAACTTTTTCTCTATGCAGGGCCTCTTGTGTCTCCGTATATCCTTGAATTGTTGGCTTTCACCAGCACAACTCCAGAAACGAAGGCTCAAGATTGGCCTGATGTACAAATTCATATCAGTTTTGTGCAGTTTAACAAAGCGGATATGCAATTATTAGGCCTCAGCAATAAGGTAAGTCAAGCTGCGGTAACGATATGGCATACTGGGACATTGGTTCGCACAGCACCAGCAGGGAAAATAAAAGACGCGTGCATGAGATACGACTATGTAGCATATGTGAGTTTGACCTTTTGAAATAAAGGATTTGTAACAGTTGAGTCATTTCTGGATACTACACGTGGCACACGTGACTGGTTCATGGATCATCCAGTTATATTTTGAACTCCACCTCAGATGCATTTCATTCTGTTTGACATAATCTTTTTCTCCTAATATTCTGTCCAGATGTGCTGTTGAAAATGCCTTTAAATTAGGTATATTCTATGAAACTATAAGGAACAATTTTTTCTAGTACATTAACAATTTATAGCAATAATATTTAAGATGTAGACTATAGCATGTGTAATGTACATAGACGTTCTATTTCCGAAAAGGAGAAGAAGTGATTATTATCTGTGAAGTCAAAAGTCAGAAATATAAAGAGCAGTTTTAATCACGGAGACATAAAAATTAAAAAAAAAAAAAAAAAGAAATTGTTGGACGATTAAGGATTGAAGCAAACATTTTCACATAAATAGCCTAGATTGAAACCAAAGATACTTTATCTTTCAGATATATTATTAGGGTTTGATATTCCCTTGTCTACCAGAGTTCAAGAACAGAACAGTTAACGTATAAACCATTACACCACACATAAAGTTATAGATCACTATGGCAAAAAAGCTTGGTCAATCCCAAAATGTTTATAATGAAATTAAACGTGTGTGCATCCCATTTGTATATGAGTTCACTGACGTTAATGAATCATTCTCACATAACTGCGATATATGGGACTTCACTGTAACTCTCTAGGTCGTTGTAGGACAATGGGCATGAGATATAATACACAAATCATAATAGAAAATCTGACAGACTTAAATTTCATATGAGTGTAAGCGCCAAGATAGCAACACCAACATAATTCTCCACTGTGTGAACTGTTGTAAAGCTGGTGATATGACGTGCTAGAATGAGAGCCAACGCAGTATGGGTCAGTGCAACAAAATGCAATATAGAGGATTGTTCCAATTTATGTATCCGTATGTTTGTTGGTGTATTTAAAATATTATGTTTGCATTGTCTCTTGTCAGTGCATTAGCCAGAGAGAAGCAGTGTCAGAGATATCAAGCACAGAGCACATTATTATGGTTACTTCAAGCTAGATAGGACTTTTCATAATTCAAACTAAACTTGTATTCGAAATCGTGTTTTGGGTATCATTCTCCCATTGTAACACAAATCATTTGTTTTTGTCTATGAATTCTTCCTACAAAAAAGCATGGTCAAAGTTACGTTAGCAAATTTAAAGTGTTAACAAAACAATTCATGTGTTTTGATGAGTGGTCGCACCTCTAGCATCTTTCTGCCATGTGATGTTTAATTGGTGCAAGCTTCGGTATGACCACGAAGACTATCAAGGCACTATAATTTGAACACGAGCAATCACTCTGATTGCTTTTCTTATTTAGAGAATTCATTTAGACAGTGGATCCTATTTAGACCGTATGTTGAAGGTGTTGTGCTTTCCTTGTGTGATCTTTATTGCCTTTTGTCAATCTTCTTTTGATCTTGTTTGGAGTTTCCGCCACAGAAACACAGGATCAACAATAACACACTTTCTATGACAAACTTGTAAAATATGACAGTCATGATCTTATGATCTATGCGAAATTCTTTCAGCTTCCATAAAAAGTACAATCTCTTGCTCATTTTGTTTGTTTGTTTACGGACAAGCGAAGCGTGAGAGTGCCAACCCAGTCTGTTGTCTGTTATAAGGTGAAGGTATTTATAGGTGTTCACTATTTCGACTATATCATTTTTAATTTTGAATGGTTGGAGAGAGGTCTTTCTTGTTCTAAAATCTATTATTAGCTTTTGTGTGTGTGTGTGCGTGCGTGCGTGCGTGCGTGCGTGCGTGCGTGCGTGCAAAAGCAAGTAGTGATCCTCACACCAGCCAATAGAATAATTTACAGCTGATTTGTAGAGATGTTCGTCATCAGAAATAAGACATTGAATGGTCGAATCATCAGCATATCTAATTAATTTGAGAGATGGCTGGTTGATCATACAGTCATATTATACATAATATATTGTGAAGAATAAAGGAACCACTACACAGCCTTGAGGTGCCCCAGTATTTGTTACTATTGTTTGACATGTTACATTGTGAGAGTTTACCTGTTGTGGGCGGTTGGTTAAAAAAATCAAAAATCCATGCAATTGGCTTGGTATTAACATTCATGGTTTCTGATTTTGATAATAAAATATGAGGTTGGATGGTGTCCAAGGCTGACGAAAAATCAACAAAAAGTATTCTGCAATAATGTTTGAAGGTGTTCAGATGACGGTTAATGTTTTCTAGAAAATCGAGGATGGCATCTTCCACGCTCAGTCTATCTCTGTATGCGAATTGCAATTGATCTTGAAAAACATCACGGAACGTTTTCAGTGTTAATCTTTCTAAACGCTTCATAAAAAAAAACAAAAAACGTCAAAGCAACAGGTGTCTGAGATCATTAAGCTCTTGAATTTTATCTTTCTTTGGAACCAGTGTGAGCATTTCCACCACTAGGATAAAACACAATCATACAAAGATTTATTAGAAATATGTGTGTAGATAAAATACAGCTGCTCAGCACACAGTTTAAAAATTGTACTTTTTAATTTGTCGGCTCCACTGGCTTTCTTTACATTAAAATTTAGCGTCTCTCAAAGCCTTGGCTGACCTCATTCTCCGTGATAGGTAATGGAGAGACCTCTTCACTTTTTTTCTGATAATTTTGTTATTGATGTCAGTGTGCTGAGCCTTGACGTCAGAAGTGTCAAATCGGGCAGAAAAACAATTGTTTACATGGTTGTTTGT
>JBCAUA010032790.1:0-12249 GCA_038406235.1 Peronia verruculata | reverse complement strand
TTGGCACACCGTGTTTAGATAGAACGTTTCCGCTGTTTGCCTTAATTGACTAAACATGCGTTTAACATGGTGACTTTGGTTAGAAACAACCACTTCCGTGCATCAGGCTGGTGGTGAATTCAGTGCCATTTTATTGTAAATTGAAATTGAAAGAATCAGCTGTTAACTAACAGATCGATGCTAAGAGTGAGGGAAGATGAGTGAGTTTATAAATGCTTAATGAGATTATTTTGTTAGCGTACGTATTTGTGTGTGTATGTGGCTGTTTGGATGTGTGTAGTTATAATAGATTAAGCATGCCTTCTTTTCTCCAAACACTGTTATCAAACTCCCGTTGAGCTTTTATTTAGCACATTACTCAGATGAGAGCCGTTTTCGAGATAGGCAAAACGTAAATATTGAATATATGTGGTATATATATATATTTGAGTCTGTATGCTTGCAAGTATTTATAGTATGTCTCATCCAGTTTCTTTCACTGGAAAATAACCTTTATCTTACCTTATCTTACTAACAAACGAAGAGTTATGAGAGCACCTTATATTTTGATCCTTGCCGTCCATCGTTTTATCTCTTTATAAGTTCTTTTCTTGCCTTTTTATGCCATTTATTATAGCTCCACTCACGCAGATATAAGCTTTTATTACACACATGCACCTACATAAAACCTCTGAGGTCTCCACCACAACAGAGGATAACTGCCTGAAGGTTTTAACACATACATGTGGTGCTTGTCCAAGACTAACGTTCTTTTTCCAAACATACTCCTTTTCCGTGACTGTTTTTTTTTTTTTTTCTCATTATTGTTGTTGCTGTTATTAACCTTACTCATAAAAAAATCGGATTTAACACATAGGTGCTTTTCACGTACTAACTTTCGTCTTACGGACAAACTCATTCCTTCATTCTTTTTTGGTTTTCTTTCACAAAATCAGGTGGTCTCAGGTTAAGCCAACCATCAGTGCAGAGCAACTTCGATACACAGGTTACCAACACGTGGGTTTAGAGTTAGGGTTTCGTGAGGTTCGTTAAAAAAGCCACTTACTGAAGGCAATTAAATGCTAAAGAAGTCACAGTCAAGCAGGTGTTTTTTACTTCTCATCTTCACCCATCAGTCTGTCTTCAGTTTTAAAATGTTCTACCTTTTCTTAACACCTTTATGCGAAGTGTGTCGTGGCCAAGGAATTAGGCGTCAGATGGTGGGCGAAAACGTCGTGGGGGGGGGGGGGGGGAGGGCAGAGGAATTAGAGAAAATTTGGAACATGTTTATCTTTTTTTTTTTTCAATGACTTAACGGTCCTCTAGTTTCTTGGGTAGGCAAGTCCAATGACTAACCTGGGATAAGGGCGAATATTATTTAGGATAACTTGTTTGCTCTATACACGTTGGCAGTTTAAAATCAGATGAAGAATTAATGAAAGACGCCACAATCAGGGCAATATGTCCAAATTCCTACCTTCAAAAAAATCTTGTCATCAAACTGGACGGCACTTAAATTCCGAGATAATCCTACCTATTTGCTTACGATTGCAAGGCTACATAAAAAAAATAAGGAAGTGTCCATTTACACGACTGGATCTTATCTTGAACATTTATCACCCGCTCGTCGGACCTGCATGTTCTTGCTCAAATCGAAGGTCCCAGCAGGTTACACCAGCGGAGTTGGTTTAGTTCATTTAAATAAATAAATAATGCTGGTACATGGGATAGCGCTCGTGATTGTTCCGTTATCATGAGTAACGTACTGAGACTAGTCGTGTAAATAGACTCAGCCAAAAAATAAATTAATAATACGAGTAATAGTAATAATAGTAAAACATGCCATTCTCTCGACAAGCTTCCACAATCCCTCCCTTTCTTCTGACCTCCTCTCATCGCTCGACATTGTATGAACGCCAGGACATTCCATCTCACCTTGGTCAACTCATACGTGCCAGTATCGTGTACAAGATTTACGGGAACCCCTCATCTTGCATTAAGTGTGAAAGCCTATGTTATGAGTGCTCACTATATATACTCTTTACAATACCAACAGTGCAACTTGCAGATCGACGGCACTCTGCACTTTATAACCTCAGGTGCATGTGGGGTATACCACAACATTGTATGGATTTGGCCCTTGGGCTACACTAAAACTTGGAGTAGGGCAATGCAGATTCTTGGCCCATGGCTGTATTTTTAGGAGCCCCAAGAGTTCTCCTGGGACATTCGTCCCAGTTCACTCTCACATTGTTGATCATAAAAATAATATCATTCTTCGCCATCATTTCCCTAAGAGCTGTTCCCAGGGAGAATATGGATGAGGGTGGGATGAGAAGGAGGGACTGGGGGAGGTGGAGGAGGGGTGGGGGAGGGCAGGAAGAGGTGAGAGTGAGTACGAGTTCGTGAGGGAAAACATTTTTTTTTTGACATAATCTCTGTCTCAAGATATAAATGTAGCCGTTTCGAAAACTAAAACGAGAGAAAGAAAGAGAGAGAGAGAAAGAGAGAGAGAGAGAGAGAGATGGGGGAGGAAACTACTCTGTGTGTGTGTGTGAGTGAGTGAATGGGAGAGAGAGAGAGAGAGAGAGAGAGAGAGAGAAAGAGAGAGAGTTGTAAAATTCAAGCATATCTCCTAAGAGGCTCTAACTAACCTTTGTGAATTCTATTTCCATTTGAGAGATCCGACGCGATGAATTCCAAGATAGAGCAGACAGAGAGCAGGAAGTTATGAAAAGGAACCTTGGCGAGTGAGAAATAGGGAATTGTTTAGTACAAGGCTATGCCACTACAGGACAGAATTTCCAAATTCTGAAAGTACTCGACTATATTTCTCACCAAAACACATTTTAACAGTTTTATTGTTGTTGTTGTTGTTGTTATTGTTGTTGTTGTTGTTGGTTGTTGTTAATGTAGATACGAAAGTGAAGCCGAAATCAGATTTGCTCAGAGCCAATACCCCTTTAATTCTTCAGATAGCACCAGTCTATGTAGTAAGTGTGAAGATAATTATATCTACGGGTTAATATGTAAGACTAAGCTAGGATTATTTACGTGATGAACTCTTCCAGTTCTATAAAGAGGATTTATTGCATGACAAAACTAAATATGACGACATTGGTGTGATTACGTATACATCAATGACAAGGAGAAGATAAGACTTAATAATTTAATTAATCACAAATATTTACCTCCTCCTTGCCCCAAAACAATTTCAGTTGACATAACATCATCTGAATACATGTTATAGAGACACGAGAAATCGAAGTTTTCCAAGGGCCAAATCTGCTGCTCCATGCCATTCAAAGTTTTTATTGCCGGACCGAGCTCCATTAAAGGGTAGAGGAGTGAATACAAGTGCGTTGCCCATTTCAAACTGTAATTTCAAAAGGGCCCTCTATTTTCTTTGTAATCATTGTTCTATTTTCATGAAATGCTATTATATTGCCCTTTCGTAATGTGCATTTCGATTTTTGTCTTAGGCATGTTTTTCATGAAGCACTCTGAAAACTCGATTGACTTTTTATTATTATTATTTTTTTATTTTGTTATGTTTATGTTGATTTTTAGCAGTTAAAATGTTAAGCAATCGAACGTAGCAATTCCAATGCTCACCGAATGTCAGAGGGGAGGACGAAGATAAAATAAGCACTAGCCATGTAGAACAAACTTTTAGTTCCCACCACAATAAATATAAATATATAAGCATAAAAATAGAATGTGTGGTGTCTATGATATTTTTAACCAAAGAACCCAAGGACATTGTATTCTCGTAATTCTCACGAATTCGTCAGTTGAGCTTGCAAACACCTTAAGGCTCATGTACACACGTTAGCACGATTAACTCATGCAGCAGATCTTTGTTTTAACTCTTCGTGTTTGTTTATCTTAACAAACTGAATCTAATGGCACAACATTCCTGGAGAGGACGAGAAGAATAAAGACATAGTGTTTGGACAGTATGCCAAAACCTCCCAGACTCGGCCGTGTTTGCCTCATTACATTCCATGGGCTGCTATCTATTTTGGTATATTATGCCTGTTACTTTCACGGCCACACTTTGTCCCACAAACGAAGTCTGTTGACCTCGATATCTGGAATTTGCTCTCTCTCCCTGGGTGGTCAGTAAGCTTATTTCAAGGTTGTTAGTTTTAACACATATTGTGAAGCATAGACAATATTTGTATCTTACTTTTAACAGCCTGACATGAAAAACAAAGGAAAATACGAATACATTGTTACAGGTTCTTCTCTTCAAACGTCTGTTTCCAATTTCAAATAAATTAGTCTTTTTATAAAAAACTTTAAGGAAAGTATGTCTAATTTCTTTTATGCCATTTGATTTTTAGGAAAGTGTGGCGTTGTCTTCATTCAGTCAGCTTCATTGTATTTTTGTTCATAATAGCTTAGAGAGAAGAAAGGAGAAAGGAAGGAATAACCCAAAGATGTGTGATTGCAAACTATCTCAGGTTGTGTTACACTGAACAGCCAGTATAGCAGTTTGTGAGCGTTCAAAACAAACAAACAAACAAACAAAAAAGTAGTGCCAGATTTTGTAAGGGATTTACATGCAGAATTCTCTCAGCTGCGACAAATCATTTCCTGAAACAAGCCAGAGGGGGGGGGGGGAGGTGGTGGTAAACATCAGATCTCTGCGTGTGATAACTATCCCCTCAACTAGGAGTTCCCTCCAACACCGTTTTTTTTTTTTTTAGAACTCGGGCAAATTTTAGAATTTATATTTCATCCCCCCACCCCCTTCCCCTCCTCCACAATTATTAATGTGATAGCAGAAAGACAATATATTTTAAGAAATTGATTTTCTAAGAACAAAGTTTTACATTGGAACATAAAGATATTCATTTTTTTTTTCTCATTTGCAAGAACAACCAGTATGTGTAAAGAATGAATCACCAGATGAGCTGGGTGAAATTAACATTAAATTCCTTTCTCTGAATTAAGCAGACCCACTGAGACAGACAGACATCACGGCAGACAGATATTGCAGTAGATATAATGAGGCAGACATCAGGCTGTGTCTGCAACAGCAACTGGCTACAAGTGCAAGGAATCTGTTACCTCCTGAGAGCAGACAGAGGGCCTTAATTGCTTCTCCTCCCGTCCCTCCTCACCCAGAATTTATCCCTTGGTGTACACGTTGCCAATCTCTACCCATGTCGTTAACACATCGTTTTTCACGTGAAATTAGTAACAACTAAGTCTCTGCGGTCTTCATCAATACCAGGCCATCACAAGGTGTTGACAGCAATATTATTTCGCTCTTTGTGTGGCCGAATGTGCTCGTTTCCCAAGGGCTTCTGGCAATCCGCAAACGGCGTCATTTTGCGCAAGTTAGTAACCAGATTTGTTACGTTTCATTTAGGAAAGATAGACATTAGAGGACTATGCAGAAAATAGTAACATCCTTGTCGAATAAAATTTTGTATCATGAAAGATATACTAATAGTGTATTCTGTGGATTATGAAGTAACAGTTTTGTGTTGTGTAGCACAGTTGCCCAGAGAAGACTTGATACATATCAGTATGAATTTGGAAAATATAAGAAACGTCACTGTGCCTGCCTTTCTTACTCATCTCCCCTTCTCTCTCTCTCTCTTTCTCTCTCTTTCGTATAGCCCACCTCTCTCTATCATCATTCCACTCCCTTAATCACTTTGTTCTACTATTCCTTTCAGTAGTCAGAAACACACGCTTGTTGCTTAATCTTACTGATCTCATAATGATGCCGTTGGTATTTGGATGCTTCTTGGTCGAGACTGAAGACAGTCAGGGGACTGGGAACTCTGTTGCTGGGGAAAGAGCAGGACTTTCTAACAAACTTATCAAGACTATCACGGTAACATTTCTCTATTACAATTAATTGTTAGAGAAAAAGCTTGCTTTCTCCCACATCTTTCGCCTTTTAAGCCCCCCCCCCCCCCGACCCGTTCCTCCCAAGGAACAAAGGTCCACTACAAACGATCTCCAAGTTTTCTCGCCCGGTGCTCACTTTGTGATTTCATGCCATGTCAGTCGTTGCTTCTTTAATTCAGCTTCAACTCACTCTTCCTAATAGTAATTTAATCTGGTCAGGTAACATTTACCTATTTTTTTTTATATTGTCTGCTATATTATTTTATCGGGGCAGCCATTTCTCTTACTTAAAGTGACAAAGAGTTTATTAAAATCTTTTTATGTGAGGGTGGGTTTCACTAAATTCTTTCAGCATAAAAAGGGAAGGAACTAACTCCGTGAGGGATTTGAAAATCAACGAACATATTGATTTTCTTTCATGATCTTTACATCTCATCTATATTTGCCCTGTATGGAGAACTGATGGTTTCTACAATACCTAAATGGGTCGGGAAATCTTAGTTCTACAGCAGAACTTTTATTGTTAAAAAGAACGATTAAACCTATAAATCTAAGACCAAGAGCTGGCATGGGAGATTTTGAAATCACCGGTGTTAATCATGTTATGCCTATTAAGTATAAGAACGAATCTGCTATAATATGTTGATTCAGGACAGAATGAAAGTCCAGAAGATTGGGAACAAAAAGAAGCGGAAGATTGGATTTCTTAATGACGGACAAGGGAATTGAAACGCATCAAAATAACTACCAGCAGCTCCACCACGCCGAATTATCCCCTCCGTCTCAGTGCTACAAGATTTTCCTCGCATGTAACCTTCAAATTTCCCCCATTCCCTTCATCCCTTACCTGCGAGCCTTATGTGTGAAATATTCCCCAGACGCCAGTATCAGTGTGCTTTGGCAAAACGCTCTGTTTCACCACTATTTCCCCACCTATTCAAACCAATACCTTTCTACAATATTGGAAGGTTATTTATATATCGCTTTATCCTCTAAAATCAGTATTTTGTTCAGAGTGTATTAAAAATCGGTTATGTTGCGAAACTAAATCCCAACTTTTCCAGAATAACGTGATCTGGGAAGGGTTTTGCCAAAGTACTCTAAAATCTTGCTGTAACCTGGACGCGTTTTGGGCCTTAGTCTTTCACCACTGGGGGTGAGACATTACTGTCAGGTTAGCCGTCTTTTTCTGTTTCGCTTTTTTGTTTGTTTCGTTCCGTTTTTTGTTTTACTTCATTTTTTTTTCTTGCCAGACTCTCCCGCCTTCTGAGCTACTCTCTGTTTAAATACCTGTCCTGTTCCAGGCTTCTACCTGTTAACAAGCCCCCAACTAGGAGCGAACTCTAAATCTTGTTTGTTAAGAAGTCTTCATCTGTTTATTTGTATCTATGTGTATGCACTTGCGTATGTGTGTCCGCATGGATGTTTGTGTGTGTGTGTGTGTGTGTGTGTGTGTGTGTGTGTGTACCCACCTGTATGTTAGCTAGAACTTGGCAGTGGTCTGGAATTTTAGAAACAGAAGGAAGTTTACGGGCTGGAGAGGCGAAGTTTACGATTTTAGGTGCTGGAATAAAACAAATGCGTGAGTTAATTTCACTCCAGTTATGTCAGCTTGGAATTGTGTCGGCAGCCTCTTAGGAGTACCGTATTTACAGCATTCCAGCTCGACTAGGGCTTCATTTAGCATAAAGTTTAATCGACCTCACTTTGCATTGAAGTATATAATTTCTTAAACTGTGAAATAAAAATTATTTAAACACGATCGCACTTCACAAAATCGCCCTCGTCTAAATATGCAATAAACCATAAAATTCAAATATTTAACAACGATATTTCAGTTTTTGTTGATAATCATGCTGTGATAATTTTGCCTTTATTAGCGGGTTTGTCAGAGTTGGGCGTCATTTCTGCCTCTTAAAAATTCTGTGGATTGCATTTTTCTTCATTCAAACAAACAGAAACAAACAAACATTCTGCACAATGCATGTTTGATTTACAATAAGAAAAAAAAAAAAAGTCACCTAATGATTAATGAGAGAGACAACAGGCTAATCTTGCAGAACTCAGGACATTGAAAGGGTTAATTGTTATTTTGCATTCGAACAACGTTACAAATAGTGCACATTTCACTAACAAGGAATACGGCTTATATAGTCATTTTCCAAGCATGTTTAAAGTATTAGAATAGAACCAAATATACTCCCACAGTTGCAATCGACAATTTTGGTGTTAAAGATCAATTTATTCACTTTCCTCGAAGTTTGTTGATTAAAAATAGGTGGAACCACACTTCGGTATGCTGTCGGCAGCAATGGTGTGTTTTCTGCGTCGTGTTCAGATATACATGTACCATGTCATTAATGTCACTGCATGAATTTAGACAGAGACACTAGGGTAAACAACTCGATCAATGACCTTCTCTTTACTTTAGGTCCAGATCCTTTATGGGCTAATTCTGGTGTTAGTTTTTACAAGTTTACTCTCATCTTAACTTCATGTGTGATGGTGAGGTGGCTATAGTAGCAGCCTATCTTCATGGTGCTGATTTTTGGGCTTAGATCTAAATCTTTTCTGTTGCACTTTTGAGAATTTGGGAGGAAAAAGTCAAAATTAAAAGTAACTAAATAATAATAACCAAATTTTGCCAACTGTTAGTCCATTTAGGAAAGTTCTATAGTTAGGAAAGGGGGTTAGGCACTTTTGAATACATTCTACAAGAATCGAAACACCAATGGCTAAACGCATTGATACGTTCAACCTTATGGCAACATATAAACGTGTGGATGGCAGTCTATACTTGGACAGTATCTCATAATGACAGAGCCCGTGTAGTTGCATTGTTTTGGCACACTATCAAGAATAAGGTGGCAGCGCTGGATGAAAAATATTAACTTTTCTCCGCGCGTACACAACACTGGACCTGTCTTCTTTTCCTATCTCCTGCGTGCTCTCTTAATTAACCATACGATTTTCGAAAGACATGGGGGTTCCTATGACCATACTTTATCATGTTCAAGGTATGACCTTTAGTGGCTGAAAGAAATATAAAGTTCAGTGTTCTCCAGTACGATGTGCGTTATTGGGAAAGTATTTTCAATTACAAGTATAATGAATTTGTTTTTGAGAAGACCAGCCTTTGACATTTTAAAAGGTTAAATAGATTATTGCAAATATTTACAGCATACACTAGAAATAGGCCAGTTCTGTTGATGAATATGTGAACTAATTAAATGTTATCGCAGATATCATGTGGTGCGTGCTTGAGCTCTCTGTGGGTGGGCACCAGGCTGACCTATCGTGTGTTAAGATTATACTGTAAGTTATAAGGTTATCTTGAAACACTATCAGCCAACCATACTTCTCTGCTCCTTCCTTTCTATCTCTTTCTGTCTCTCTCACATCTCTTCCTTCTCATTCTCTTCTCTGTCCTTCTTACACAAGGTTCTTGTTCGGAATCTCCCACTTGACGAGGGGTGGGCCAGGTATGAGCTGAAATCGTTATGTGAACAAAAGCACAAAATGACTTAAGAACAACAGAAGTTCAGTTTTTTAACTCTTTCAAGATTGCGGTCCTAGGGTTTAGTCCGGAACTTAACCTATTTAATTTTCCACTTATTCTAGCCTATGTTGTCCAACGCAATGGTATGAATCAATACCTTCAAGAAATGAAACTCACAGTGGTTTTCAAAATAAAATTTTAGTTTTCATTCAGTTGTAAAAACTATAATGCTATATAATTATGGCGCCCCCCCCTCCTGGTTTTCAGTTGTAGTTTTAATCAAGGTGCATCGAAAGTTAATCACTTCAAAGGGTTTGCCCTATTTGATATTGTTGCTATACCTATAAGTTGTACAATTCTGAAAATTGTTCACAGCGCAGTGCTTCTCACAGTGTACACTAGCCTAGGGAGAAGGGTATCTCTACCACGTGATAACCCATATACAATGTTATGTAAATGGAGCTTTAATCGCCACTCCGTGATCACAGGGAGATTTCGAACGAGTCCATTATCACTTCAGAGCCTGTGCCCACCTTCAATTCCGACTGTTAAAAATTTTGCAAGCAACGTATTCTTTACTGTGACCACCATAAGCTAAATGATCATAGCCATTAATTTTCATCAGACATTTTCTTGTATTGTCCGTCAGTGGTAGTGTATAAAGTGAGCAGTGTCAGCAGCCTGTAAAGATGTTTCTGTGTTAACCACTGGTTCAAGCGGACACATTTAACACCTATATCTAATGTTTTTAGACGTGAAAAGTGAGGGATGTGTGAGTGATCGTGGAGAGAAAAAACTGAGGCCATAAGAACATGACTTTTATACAAGTAAAAGAAATTACGTATAGGAAAGAACTGGTCGGTGCTGGGGGAGGGGGTAAGAGAGAGAGAGAAAGAGAGAGGGAGGGGGGGGGAGAGAAAGGGAGGAGGGAGGGGGCAAAATAAAAGGAGAAGAAAAGCCGGGTAATGAGCAGTAAGCAAGGAAGAAGTGTTAGTTTTCCTTTGGAAGCCATACTTGCGCATGTCGCAATACCCCAAACTTGAGCATGAATAGTAAAATATCACAGTAGGACGTCTTGCAGAAAAGAATAATCCAGATCTAACTGGAAGCAGGATGCAGTCAAAAGAATAATAATGTCGCGGCCATTGCATTGTCGAAATAGCTAGTAAAGTTTTTGTTTTTGTCTTATCTCAAGCAGGCAGCAAATGGAACAAACAGACTAAAATGACAACAAGAAATGTACCATAACAAGAACAATAACATAGTAACAACAACAAACAAAAGACAATCATTAAATAAAATACCAGGACAACAACAGCTCTAATAATTTCTGATTATAACATACTATCCAACTCGTACAGTCATGTTATTACCACTATTGAGAAATGCCCTTGTCAAGTCAACCCACTTCCCAATTCTCATGTTAACCACTCAGCGGGCGACGACCTCAAAATCTGACATTAATTTACACACCTCATTTATAGGCAAGCTAATTACTTACTGCTCCCATCCGAAAGGGACGGTTTTGATAAGAAAGCATACCATTTCGTAAGCTAATTCAATATTTTCTAGTGAACCAAAAAAAAAAAAAAAATTCACGGATCTCAGAAACCAGCATTTTCTATACTTGTCAAATGTTTTAAAAGCAAAGACGAGCCAATCGTGTAATGCCAGGGGAATGCCGAGGTAGACAGGTTAGGAGTCTGCTTCTCTATGAAACTCTTCGTGTCGCACGCTCGAAGCCACCACGTAGAATGAGAAAGATTAAAACTCACGTTTTTTTTTTTTTTTTCAGTTGCTCAGCAATCCCCTAGGTTTAGACAAGTCCGACATCTAGCCTTCTCAGATAGCGACAAAATATTTCGGTAGAGGTGTCTGTGTATTTTATGCAGATAAAAGAACCATTGGCAACCAAAAAAATCTGATAAGAAGATGAGACGTGTCCGGGGAGAGTTTCCAGAACAATTCTATAACTTCTATAACAAAATTTCCTCTGATCAAACTGGGCACGCATTAAAAACGCGACAAATTTATTACTAGAATGGCGAGGCTGCATACAAGTTTAAACGAAAACACTCGACTCCTTGATCTTCATTATTGCTAGGTAGCGGCTCTGTTGAATACTCAAGTTGATCTGATATCTAAGAAGGCATTTAGTAATAAGATAACGTGTTATTTACAAGTATGTGTCAATTTCTGCTCTTTATTTTGTTTACAGTTAATTGGGCGTTGCTGTGGATTGTCAAAACAATGTCTAACTTCTTTGATGTGTTGATATTCGGGTGCCTCAGATTGTGTAATTCTATTTAACACTCTAAGCCCCAGAGCAGCCGGAAAAAGAAATATTGCTCTGAAATCTGAAATTCTTCCCTCGCCGTCATACATCGCTTATGGTTATGGTTTTTATAGCTTTTCAACCTCCTGTAGTGGTGGTTATCTCAGCTGTCCACAACCGTGGTCAATAAATAACATGACACCATTGTGTTATGCAACCTAATTTGGTCATTGAGTTGCTATTATACGTCGCTTAGGGGTGTCATGGTCTTCTTCTATTCTGACCTTCTGTGTGCTGTCTCAACTAATTTTCTCTTGATCTCTATCCCTGTTTTTGGCCTCTCTCATGATAGTTCTTTTAGGTATCTCTTTGGGTTTACCCCTCTTTCTTCTTCCTTCGAGTTCCAAGCTCAGCGCTTGTTTTCCCTAGTCTTACTACGAGTCATTTATTACCTGCAGACTGAGGGCCGGCGATATGAATTATACCTGACCGTTACAATCATTTTTTTCATTAAAGACATTCAGTAAGCTCTTTGCTGTCTATTTTTAGGGGGGGGGGGGGCGTCCCGAAATGTGGATTTTTCCCCAAAAATGCGATTTTGAGCTTTTGTTTTCTCTTAAAA
>JBCAUA010032779.1:0-12249 GCA_038406235.1 Peronia verruculata | reverse complement strand
GAAGGGTCGCTCTTACAGACCACGTCAAATCAGAAAAGCACTTGAAGGAAGTGGAGCACAGGAAATCAAACTACACTAGGCTAGTAACAGGGAATAACTGCGTTGTTCGTGTTACACTACAGTAGGTGGTGTCAATTTGGCAGTCGAAAAAATTTCCTCCTTTTTGATGATTTCCTGTTTTCATCACTGCAGTGAGTGTCATGTTGTAAGAGATGAGAAAATAATTCAGATTTCCCTCATTTTTTTTTTTCAGTCTGCTCTAGAGACTGAAGTTGCAGAGTTCAAAAAGACACTACAAGATGTCACAGCTGGAAGAGATGATTATATGAGAGATGCTGAGAAGATGAAGAAAGCACTGGAGACTGAGCAAGCAGAGAGACAGAAGGTTAGTACAAGTGGAAAATATAAAGGAAATTTGGAACATAGAACCATCAGTTTGAAGTACTGTCTGTTGATATGACACTGGATCTTCATTTAGTATAAATAACAATAGTGAAATATATGAAAAGACATAATCTGATTTGTGTGCTGCATTTGAGTCACATAAAGAGTTAACAAGTTACAAGTGGGAAATCAGAATATTCATATATATAAATAAAATAAATCAGAGAAGAATTAGTCTACTGTCAAGAGTTTCAGTGTTGTTTTATGTATCTCAGGTTATGGTTTAGAAAGTTTGTGATGCAAGTAAGGATAAGGCTGTATCTGAATTCATAAAGAAATTTATAAACCACTACAGAGTTACAGAACTTCTTGTTTTTGTTTTCTGCATCTCGTGATGTGAATATGAGGATGGTTGTGTATTACAATCCGCAGGGCCCCTAGTGAATATGGTTTTCCATATGGTAACACCAAATTGACTGAAATAGGCAACTAACATTGAAGTAACTATTTATCTGATAGAGTAAATAATTATAATTGACATATGATAGCTGCTTTTACCAATTTTGCAGCTATTAGTGAAGACCATGCAAGGTTATGCCCTTGATATATATGTTGAACTATGTCAAAATTCCAATGTGACTCTCTGTGCACATCTTAATGCCACAGGAAGTTGCATCCTTGACCTCTGCCAAGGAGTTGCTGATCCAGCAGAAGATGGAGGTGCAAGCAGAGCTGGAGAAGCTGCAAACAAATGCCAAGCAGTGGGAGAAGAGGCTGGACCAACTCAAGCAGGAGGCAGATGAAGTGCAGAAGATACTGCGCCATGATAACTCTGTCATGCAGGATAAATTGGTCAGTGAATCTCCAAGACACAAATATGTGGACAATTTAACTCACTGATTGACAGGAATATGAGATAAGAGATATAATGAACTGTATTTGTCCTTTGAAGAAATTCCTTTCAAGTTGATGGTACAAGTTACTAAGTAACTTACATTAGAAACAGACTAAAATGTCACAAATGATATCAGAACAAGGCAGACCTAAGACGACAACTGAAATTTGAGAAATTATTTCAAACTTACACTCCTGCTACATTAGTGATGATAGTATCAACTTCCATATAAATCAGTAAAGCAGAACTGTTGATGTGCTTGTATTCCCTAAAGGCTGCCCAACAAACAGCCTTTGATGTCCTGCAGAAGGAGAAGGATGAGGCCGAGGCCCGGTTTGAAATGCAGTCCTCCTTGCTGAGTGAGAACTTGACCACTGTGAGAACTGATCTGACAACGGCAGAGGAGAGAGTGGAAGAACTGACCAAGGTCACAGATCAGCTGAAGGGCGAGAAACTGGGTATCATCATATTTTCAGAAAGACATCGCTTATTGTTTGTCTCAGATAAAAACAGAATCTTTAAGTATCAAATTTATCTCAATTTATCTTAACATTTTTTTTTTAAAATATATTATGTCAGACTTTTTTTTTTATATTTCTTGAAATTTTTTCTTTATCATAAAATGAAATCACTGTCTCAGATAATGACAATCTGTTTATTCTTTTATATTGTCTTGTTTTGCCTCTGATAATGATCAAGATATTTTTAATATCAGATCATGTATAACTCTCTGCCAAAGCATACTTTTGCTATCGTATATAGCTACATATATTCTCATGCAAGTTTTGTGACATCTATGGATAAATAAAGAACAAGAAATGGAGAAAAACAATTTCCCATCCCTGCCTTTACTCAATTATTTCAGAGCTGGAGGCCAAGCTTGAAAATAACAATGATGAGAGGAGAGTTCTAGTGGAAAGGTAAACATTCTCTTGTATTTGCCCAAAATTGTACAGCACTTATTATATAATTAGGAATCATTTGTTGTTGCACCTTCTGAATTGTCTTCTTCATTGACAAAGAATACATTATTGACATAGCTGATTGGTTTGCCTTTCCAGAGATATTAGCTGATTCAAATTCTTCATACACATTTTAGAATGGCTGCAAGCTGAGACGATGCTGGATGTCATTTTTTTTAATGTGTTAAAAACTGTTATTATTACAGACCATTAATTTGTGAGTAGAAATGATCTCATAGTTCACATTAGAGAAATTTGAATATTGGGAAAGTATTGTTCTTTTGTTCTCAAAGCTGCTATAGCTTTTAGAGGGTTAAGAATTAATTTGACATCTTCAGATATATGGATCCATTTGTGAGTACAAGTCTTTTGTGGAGCTGCTAGCCTGTAAGTTACAGAAAGGGTATATTCTTTCATATGCTTAAATTCTCATAAGAATTTGGATTTATCTATTAAGTCACCTTGTCAGGGAGGATGAAAACAGGATTATGTTCTTGTCTTTCGGATGTGATTTTATGTTCCTTTCTTATTTATTTATTTTTTTTTATTTATATGACTGTCAATTTAGTGTCTTTCTTGTAGCTGTGGTTATCAGTTTATAGTGACTGAAATCATTCCTATGTGATTGAAATGTCATATCTTTCTATTTTTAGCTTGTTTAAAATGTCCTTCCTCTCTGTGACTGTGATTTCTTTGTTTTTTTTTCCTCAGTTAATTTTTATTTCTTTTTTTTTCTTTGTGTGTGTGTTGTGATTGAGATGCCTTTGGTTGTCTTATGTGATGTAAAATGTCTCTGCTTTTCTGTTGTAATGAAGATGCCCATGCTTTTCTGTTAAGGTTGAGATGCTATTGAATTTGTTTGGGTTTTTTTCATGTTTAAAATATCTTTGCATGATCCAGATTGAGCCAAGCCTTTTCATGGTGATATCTTTCTCTCTTGATGTAGGTGTGTAACCAGTGAGAAGGAGTGTGAGAAATTGAGGGAGAAAGTGGCAGAGCAAAGGCGAAAATTGGAAGATACACAAGCAGCTCTTCAAGAATTGGGCAGAGAGAATCAGACATTACAGGTAAGCTCGCAGCTAGAAAGCTCCACTCTCATCCTATTCTTCCTTTGCATTAGCCCTGACACATCTCAGGATATCAGCCCGACTGCAGAGTTACTTGTCAAACTATCGTCAAATTCAAGTTATTCTTCTGTGTCATATTTGCCACAGGCAACACACTCACCTAGTTCTTACTGATTGCTATTCCAAAACAGGATCAGTTACTTTGTGTTCCAACAAAGTATGAGGATGGGAGATATGGTCAGTGTTATGGGTGGGACTGTCATCAAAAGAAGCTTTTCGCTAAAAGTAAGAACAAACATTCAACAACAGAAAAAAACTACTATTTAGATCCATATAGATGAATAATAAAATAATAATGATTTCATCCACAAGATATGATTATCATGTTTACATAATCAGACCCATTTTGACAGAGTCAGTGCTTGTCAGATACATTTTGATGTTATGATGTGGCCTTAATTGAGGAATGAATGAGTTTGCTGTGAAATTGTAGCTGGGTCATTTGTTATTTGTACTGGCCTTAGATCATTGTCTTATCTGGGCTTTGGTATCTGTCATAATCTTATCTTATCCAGCCTTGTCATCAGTATTGTTTGTGTTTGTGAATGTTACAAATCTTCATGTTTATGATACTTGTGTGAACAAATTACCTTGCTTATATTTTCAGTTCTTAAAGTTAGTTTCATATTGTATATCCTATATAAGGTTTTGATTGCAGAACAGACAGATGCTTTGTATATTTCATGAAAACCTGAAAGAGTATGTAAGTGTCTTCGTTAGGTTTGTTGGGGTGATAGTGGGTTGTAAAGCACTTAGAGTTATACTGGAGGGAAATAATGGCTGCATAAATGTATCTCTTATTGTCTATTACATCACCATTTACTGTCAGTGAAGTTAGTTATGGATGACATTGTCTTCAGATCACCACCACAAAGGTTCAGGGTCGCAAATGGGCAGATGACAACGAGGTGTCGGATTGTACATCATGTGGCAAGGCATTTTCTGTGACACTACGCAAGGTGAGCAAATCCATGTTTTGCAGTGCTGTCTCGAATGGTTCATGACCATGATGTCCTAGAATAAGTAACTGTATCACTCTTGATACATAAAATCAGTCATGAGGGCTGTAATATCTTCAATAGCTCATTAGTCCAATCTACTTTGTAAATGTTCTTTCTACAACTATCGCAGATGAATATTATAGAGAGTGAAATAGGTCCAAGTGTGCAACTAGTAACAGTGTGGCAACAACCTCAATAGTATAGCAGTCTCTTCTCATAAGTCGTGTTTGATTTGTTTACCTTTTCCACTGGGTGTGATGAAGTGATAGTTCACTCCACTGCATCAGAGGTGTGTTTTTGCTGTTTAAATCTCATACTCATGTCAAGGCATAGCAATTGTAGAGAGTGAAATTGAAAATCTCAGAAGAAAAATATGCTCAAGTCTCTCTCAGAAAAGGAACGGTATAGAAGATCTACCTGAAATGATATGGTTTATAAATTTACTTTTTCTGTTTCTCACGTTATATTTTTTACTTTGCATTAGTTATAGATTTTAACTCTGAATCTCATGCTGATCAATAGGACCTGACTCTCTTGATCTTAACTCAGAAACTGAGGAAATTTGACCACCTACTTGTCATTCTTTTGCCTTCAATTTAATACAGTGGTCTTCACCTAAGAACCCGGTGGTTGGGAGACAAAAAAAGCAGGCTCTTAGGCGGACGGATTCTTAGGCGAATTGAAAAGTTACTCAACCCATCTCACCACAGATTGTCTTTACTACTAGGATTAGTTGATGGATACTGTTCGTTAAAGATTTATCTATGCAAATAAGTACAACCTTCTTCCCCGTGTGTGTGTGTGTTATAATTAGACGGAGCAGTTCCTGTTCTTTTTAGTGTATAGTTACATCAATACTGCCCAGTGCTTAAACGCCGTGTAAGTTTTCATATAACGGTATCATTGTTGAAAACATGATATAGCTATGCCATCCCGTGGATAATCGCATGAGTTACTCAAGTGTTTTCAGACCGACCGAAGTAGCAAAACAGCTGACCAGTCAGGAGGCTCAAACTTACACCTCCTCATCCACAAAGCCAATCACAAGTGCTGTCCAACATGTTGTCAAACAAAGAAGTGGTTACAGGGTAGTCAACAACGTGGCCTGATTATGCAGTCATACATCAGTCATCACTTCCACTCCTTTGTCTACCTGTTCCCTCCACTCCCATCCCCATTTTACTGCACATCTAGCACTGTGCGTTTCTCTTAAGTGGATAATATGATGTGGAATTATACCATAAGTACTCGGGTATCCTGGTCTGACACAGGGCTCTTAGACGGATTTTTTTTTTTATTTGGGAGTGCCCAGAGTGGGTTCTTAGAGCGGTAAATTATAGAGGAAACATTTCGTTTCGCAGTAGAGGCGAGTTCTTTGGCAGACCAGGCTCTGCAGCGGAGGGTTCTTAGGCGGAGACCACTGTAGCAGCATTAAAGTCATCTAAACATTTTTTTTTGTTGTAATTATGGGTTTCATGAATCTTTGACATCTCAACATTTTTAAATCAAATTTTCTCTCTTCTTATGTTCACTAATGAACTTTACTCTCTCTGTCTCTGTCTGCAGCATCACTGTCGTAACTGTGGTCTCATTTTCTGCAATGATTGTTCAAGTAAAACAGCACAAGTTCCAACAGTCAAGAAACCAGCCCGTGTCTGTGATCCCTGCTTCAATGAACTCACCACACGCAAATGATTGTGAAGAACTTATATCTTCTAATTAGTAGCAGCATATTACAGCGTGTAAATTCTGTGGTGCAATATTTGTTTTGCACAAGCCATTTTTAGTTTGTCATGCCGTTTGAGTTTTAATTGATGTAAGATGTGTGATAATTCTTAAGTCTATTCAGCTATATCTTTCAGTGGTGGACCCGTCACACATTTCAGTATATGTGTAGAAAATTGTTGTTTTAACCAAAAGTTGGGAAAGACGCTTGGGTCTCTTTTTTTTTTTTTTTTTACCTTTTCCATTTGGAAACCATTCTACTGAATGTAAGCTATTTATCATGGAAAACAGCCATTACTGATAGAGATCAGATATTATGTTAGTTACATCGAAGAAAATCAGATATCTTCATAGCAAAATTAATTATGAATTATGATTAGTCTGTTTGTGATGATTTTCTTTGATGTGACTATTTCTTTCTGGGCATAATATGAAATGGTTCTGTAGGTCATGTGATAGGCTTTCGGCTAATTTTTACAATTGGTTCTGTGATTCTTTTAAGAAACCTTTATCAGTCGAGGAACTGAAAGATAAACATGAAATTTTGTGATGAGAAAGGATGGAGGTTCAAACACAGCAGTGAAAAAATAATTGCCAGTCAAGCATTTCTGTGTGGATGGGATGAGAAAGTGAAATTGTGGTTAACTAAAAGTGATAGTTTTATGCTCTTTTTTTTTTTTTTTAGTCAAACATTTTTTTATAGGTGCATTATATGATTTTATTTCTTTTTTTATGGTATGTGATCTAACATTTATAATCAGCCTTTTTCCCCATGTTTTATTTTAAACTTTTGTTTTGACTGTTAGTGGTAAGAAACAGGCAAATATTTTATTTTTTTTTACAGTGATAAGTCGTGATAAAAAACAAAAACGAATGACTTTTTCATTTGCTGTATAGTTACTAAAGACAGTGTGATCCAAAAAAGACAACATGCATTAGCAATACTAATCTTATGCTACATTTATGTCAACTGTCAAGAATCATTTTCTCAGAGGTCCTTGTTATCATTCTTTACATTCAGATGTAAACGTACCGTACATCTAATTTTCTCAAAACAGAAAAGAAAAAATTCTCTTTTATGGCAGTCTCTGGCTCTTTGTTCAGCTACTTTTGCTGACAATTGTGGGATTTTTTTTTTTATTTAAGCAAGCATTGATTTACTTGTCAAAATGAATCACATTGCTATGTGTTGCTCCCGTCTTGATCATAGCGTCAGAAAATAGTATGAAGCTATCATTTGTAGGAAGAGACCAGCAGTGCTTTCTGAATGATTTCTGCTGATTATAGGCTGATGCCATTTGGAATAGCGGAAAAGTAGTGAGTATTCTTATGAATGAAAGACAAATAGTGTCAACTGGATATTGACAGTGTGTGTGAATTAGAGGCTAGTGTCACAGATACCCATTTAGAAACATTTTTTATTAGAACAGATGTTTTACTGAATATTAGCTGAATAGGTTGTGTATTGATGATCTGCTGTTTGATAGAGACTTAAGAAGTTCAATTTTTATTATTTTAGTCAGTGCATAATTCAATTAATTTTGTGTATTTAAACTTGGATCAGTGACTTAGTCAAATTTAGACCATATCCATGTTCTGCAAATTTGGTCAGTGTTCTACACAGTTCACAAGAATTCATTTGAATATTGAATGTATGCCTTGGTGTATAAAGTCCTGCAATCTTTACTAGAGGTTTAAAGAAAAAGAGTATGAAAGTGAAACTGATGACTTATAGTAGTGGTGCTGATTATCACATTTAATCATTCAGATTGAATTATTTATCACTTCTGTAAGTGAAATTGGCCATCTGAGATTCTCAGAATACTCTTTGGATCTGCACATATCACAGACTGTTGGCTGCATAATCAGTGAGGTTAGGTAAACACAAGGCTGTGCTGGTAAATGTGTCTGAAACCATAACTCTGTCAATATATTATACTATCTTCATCAGTCAAGGAATCACATTGTATATCAACAATGGATTTCTCAGTATCTATACCATGCATGGTAGCTCCTGAAGTCAAAAATTCATTGTGGCTGAATTCATATGTCGTATACTTTTCTAGCAGTACAAGTTTGCATTTGGTTTATATTAGAGATGATTGTGAGTGTATCTTTTTCAGCTTTGAATTGTCAGTTTCAGATGGTTATCACATTATCGGATTTATTAGTGGCAGTGGGTTGAAATATTCATTTTTATGTATAAATGTTTTAGTTCCATATAAACAGTGTGTTGCTCTTCCTTTATTTGGAAGACAGTGAGAGTTTTCTCAAGCCATGTTAAATCACACTTGTCCTCCATAAACATATGTCCAGTTCATTAAGTTATAATGGTTTCCATATCACTTATATGGCATTTGTTATTCATTCTTATATTTATTATGCTTATAATTATGTATGCTATTGCTTTAATGAATAACTTCTGCAGCAGATGATAAAGTAGTATCTATATTTTGAACATTCATTAACTCAATAAGATATTCACTTGTCATAGATAGTAACAAAAGTGCATTTCACAAATGGAACATGCAGTCTGTATATTTCCTACATTTCAGATGTTAGTAGGTTAATATAATACCTAGTGTTTTCATTGTTTCTGCATGTGCCTAAGAGATATTAACCATTTTTTTTTTTTTTTTCTTAAGGAAGTGAAGATAAATGAAAAGAAATGTTTACTGACTTGGATCAGATTATAACATATGTCCTGTAAGCCAAAGAAATGGGTAGTTTTAAGTTCTAGAATTTAAAAAATAATGCCCATCTTCAATGTTTGTCATATATAAATTGCATCTTTTTTGTTCCACTCTGTCAAGAGAATAGATCTGAGAAGTTAGCTTTTTAAAATGTTTTAATTTAATTTAAACTAGTCTATCATTGAGAGAAGACCATCACTTTTGGATAAAATAAGCTATATGTATACCATACTGACTTGAAAATAAAGCAAGGTACAAATAATAAAACATGAAGCAAAGAAGATAAAAAAAAGCCAGGAATTCTACAGAAAATGCAAAAAATAAATACAGCAATATAAATGATTAGGAAAAATGTATGATTGTTTAGGGAAACTTTATCTGCATGTTTTTAGTTTGATAGTGAAACTTCATTTCAGCATTGTTTGGTAACTTTTCACATTTTGTTTTTAAACAGCCTTTCACATTCACTCGTTAATACCATGTTCCTTTGAAATTTTCTTTCACATTCCTTTTTGAATTTATTTGGATTGATGAGCGAAATTAAAAAGATCGCTGATCAAGTCTTCTTTTCTTGGAGTGATACTGTTAAAAATCTGTCATCAGCACCTTCCAGATTAATTTTATTCAATTAATTTTAGTTGTGTTATAATCTCTCTGACAAAAAAAGCTGTGAATGCCTTTGAAGAAGATCGGCGCCAATGCCTTAAGGTTACTCAAGAAGATGACATCAGACTGCATCTATCTGTGTTCCACCAGCTGACATCCCATGTGCTACCTGCAATCTCAGGTGTGCCTCCAGTTTTAGCCTACGCCACCACATGTGGATATATGAAAGAGGGCACAACATAGTCTTTCTTGGAATTCAAGAGATGGTCAAGGAGGATGTTATAACACCAGTGGTGGAAATGTGTTGTGTATTTAAAGGTCTTATGATGAATACATCTGGAAATAGAAGAAAGCAAAACACTCTTTCAAAAGCCACATCAACCAGATTTACAGGGAACAGAGATTATTAATAATATATTGTGTCTAATATACACTGCATTCCCAAAAGTAAAATTTGTTTGCAATATACTTTTAACTTTGGTCATCCAAAATTATCACTTTAACAAGAAATATCCTTATTTTGATGAATGTATATGTTTCTCATGAGCAATGCAAACTAGAAAAACTGAATGTTCATCTTCATTCCAGCTGAGAACTGAAAATAATCTTGTGCTAAGTAAGAAATTATAGATTATTACAGTTCGTTGCATGTCATGAAATAAACTTGGTACACAATATCATCAACAAGAAATTTGAGAAAGAACAACCATTGGTAAAGATATGGTCTCAAATTTGCATTCCCCAATGTGACATGAAGTCAGTCCATCGAAGCGCACACTAAGTTGCTGACCAGCTATACAAATCTTACTCAGCAGTGGGAGACTCTACTAACATTTTCACCCTGAATTCATGTTTCTTGATGTGTTATATCACCTTTCAGTCTCTTCTGAATGGTTATCACGAGTCTCTTGCTTAAAAGGGAAGATCTTTTGAAAAAAATGTGTTCTCTGAAAATGTACGAAAAAGTATTGCAAAATTTCAACATGTTTTGGAATTTTATGTGGTGGAATACTTTAATTTTGGAGACAATTAAGTGTATCTGGGCTGTATCAAGACACATTGATTAACTAAATAGACTGCACGTGAAATGTAATTCTATGTTATGCTAGCATGAGAAGTATACATTTTTACAGTGATGTCATTGAACACTGAACATGGAAGATGACCCTGGCCTTTTTTACTTCTTTGAGTGTTTGTGTCAGTGATTTAAGTTGTTCAGGCTATCTGAACATTTCGTGTTAATATTCCTTATTACATGATAATATTCCATATGCATGATAATGTTATGTAATTGAATGTTTCCCACAGTTTCATACTCATGGTCAAGGCAAAACATGGATCCATTGGAGATTCGATTTGTGATAATTTTTCTAAGATGTTTTATTATTCCCATTTAGAATGGACTGTTTAGTTCATCAGATACTGAGTTTTTTGACATTGAGTTTGAGGCCAGAAAATACGTTAGTGCTGAGTAGTTTTGCATTGTTCATTTTGTTCTTGTCATCAGGATGTGCACCTTTCTTGATTTCTCGCCAGACCAAACAAAAAATTGTTGTTGTAATGCACAGAAAAATTAAACATTTTTTTCCTCTCCAGAAATGTAAAGCAAGTAAGATGACTTGTTTTGCCCAAACACTGTCTGCCGAAGGCCTTGGTAACCATTGTCTGTCTAGGGTCTTAGTAACCATTGTCTGTCGAGCGCCTTGGCAGCCGTTATAGAGTTTATGTTAGTGAGGAAATGATATGGTTGTGCATTTCTCTACTCTGTTCATACCATATTAGAAGGAGCACAAAAAATATTCACTATGTATTTGTAAGTGAGATAATCAGTCCCCAGAACAGGATCCAGAAACTATTTTTGTTTGTTTGGCGCAGTGATCTATGCTTTTGATTTGTGTATTAGTGCCAAGTTCAACATCAATTTTTTAAAAATCTTTTTGAAGAACTGCTTAACTGCAGTACACAGCACAAAGGGCAAAGATCGTGGCTCTCCACTTTCTTCTATCTGCTGTCCCAAGCATCTTGATGTTTATCATCAGATGAACAAAATGAATGTTTCATATTTAAAATGTAAGAATCACTTACCTTTGTGTGCATAATCATTCTGTTGTAGTAAATATGTGTTTGTGGGTATTTTGTGAGCAAGCTGTATTTTCATCAGACATGTCCATCTTCATCAATATGTCAAAAAATCTCTTCAGCCACCACCAGTAATTATTATTGTCCTCTTTAATGGTAATTGACAACAAGTGTTGCCTTTGATATTTGTTTCGTTTACTTTTTTTTTTTTTTCATAAACAGGTATGTCATTTTCAGTATGGTATAGCAAGGCAATTTTGAAATTTTGTTTAACTCTGGTCAAAGGTTAAAATTGTCATTTGGGAGCTGTTTGTTTTAGAAAAACAAAAATTGATAAATTAAATCAGTACCTCCATGACAATGGTCATAAAGAATATGAGAGGATTGTTTTGAATTTTTTTTTTTTTTTTTATTGAAAAGAAGAAAAAATTCTCTTTAGTGATGTCTGTGTTCCAGTCATACACATTTAAATTAACACTAGGACTTAGGGAGCAGGACTTAAAATTTTTGAGTTGTACCTGAGCCTTGTCCATGATTCCATCCCACCTAAGAAAATCAGAAGGAATAGCTACGTTTGTCCAAACCAGTGGTTTGAATCAATAATTCAAAAAGCACAGAGGTCTTAGAAAATAAAAGTCCAGTTTTCTCTATCTATAAAAAGTGAGCAGGCATAGGTTTTTTTTCCCTCTTGGTCTTCAAATGTTGTTGTTTTTCATAAGCCTTTCAATCCCAAGAGACAGGATTATCTCGGCTTTTAGAAGCTGCCAATTTTTGCTG
>JBCAUA010032757.1:0-12250 GCA_038406235.1 Peronia verruculata | reverse complement strand
ATATATTTGGTGGACACACAGGGCACTAATTGTACTTAGAACTGGACAATGTCATTTATTGTTAATATTGTTATCAGTTCCATATCTGGACAATGCTTTCCCATTGTTGTAAATATTGTGCCATTATATGATTACGATCAAAATGTCTAGATCTAGATGCGCTTTGGAGTATCTATTTTTAGTTTGTGCCTAGAATTATAAGTTAAAAGGTCGTCGCGTTGTGCATCCTCATGTCCAAAAAGTGACAAGGATCCTATTATTCAATCCAGTATGGTAAATCATAATATTTATATAATATAAGTGAACTCATAGTTCCTCTATCGGACAGATTTAATCTGCTATACTGATAACCCAATTCGTGGTGATTACTTTGAAAACGTGTAAATAAATTTGAAATGAAAACGATGGCTGAAAGAAAAGAAAAATATACATATTATGTTGTGTTACCAGTGAGTGAACGCATGTTTAGGCGACGCCAAATAACGGTCAGCGTTTTGTCACATCATGCAAAACTCGTGCCGGTTACGGACTGACATACATGGCCTTGACACACGATCATGTTCACTAACTCTAAGTCTTCTTCCTGTATTGGGCAAACAAGAAAGACTGTTGGGAGTCTATTGTATACCGAGAACAGATGTTTATGATCATCTCAGGCTAAGGAGATATCCTGTAGAATTTAAGCAGCTGAACAGTAACTGTGTGTGATAGTGCCTGTGCTCCTTCTCTTCTCCTCTTTGCTTCTTGTAATATGAGAAGGTCAGGCTTCTACCGTTCATGTTTTTTTAGTGTACTGTTATTTTAAATCGTAACATTTTTCGTAATTTTAAATCAATTTACATTGCCTCCGACTGGTGATGCCTATGTTACGTACTAACTACACTGTCTACATTCACTGACATGGAGATGTTTTGGTCTCTCGAGGGCCATGTATTCTGACGAGGTTGCTACGTAACTTTCAGCAGTACCATCCTTTCATGGTCCCGGTCTGGGAAGTCGCAAAACGGGCCATATCCATTTATTCAATTTATTGCCATTACTGCAAGATTATGCTTGCTAATTTAAGTCACTTAGAATATACCCTATCCTTAATCCTACCCAATCCTTCCATGACCTTACCTAAACCTAACCCTAAAATAAAGTGACAACACCAATAGGCTAAATTATCAACCCTTAAAAGTTTATTTGCCATTTGAAACTCCCAGACAACATAGTCATATTGACTGTAATTAATCTGCATCATTTAATTAGAACTATCTGCCTTTTTTACTATGAAATGAGGATAATGCCTAACTTTCTTTCTTGCAGGCTGGATGAATACAAACCTGCCACTTATGATTTTTTCCCACAGATTCTTTCCTTCCGATCTTTTCAACTGCCAGCAGGATATTCCGTTTTTTTGTTTCACCAACATTGGCCAGCCTTACCTGTTTGAAGTGTGTTGATTTTGTTTCACCAGAAGTGCCGGATGAATCTTGTGTCTGCCTTGTGAACTTGGATTTCGGTTCTCATTCTTGCAATTTGCTACTGTCTCGGGAAATCTCATTACCTATTGTTTCATTTAAGAGCTGCATGGTATCTAGGAGAGCTATGTATAGATCTATATTAATAATATCTAATTCCAACTACATCAGAATGGGCACGCTTTCGGTTCTCACGGCAAGCCCATTTCCCATGCTTTCTACTGCTGCCAGTGGCTCCTTTGGTTTGATCTCTAGATGTAGATGTTTGAATGTATTTCATGGTATGTGGTTGAATTATAATTTCTTTCATTTGTCTTTTTATTTATTTTATTATTATTATTATCATTCAGAAATATCTAAATTTAATCAAAATTATCTAACTTAACAATTGGATCTACACAGGATATAAATCTATAGATCTACAGAGCTAGATTTTAAACATTAATAAGGTTAGCTGTAGTATTATTTCATTGTTTTGTACGAATCCGATTTTTTTTGCCAAATTTAGCCTTTTGAGAGTTAATTAAGAATTAAGATACACTGGTTTTGGGGGTTGGCAAAGTGGCAGGTCTGTGAATATGATGTCACTGGGGAATCTTTCTAGGCTCTTGTTAAGAACTGTGGTCCTGTCATCCAATTCATACAACTGTGTGTGAAAAGGCTTAGGGTGGTATTCAGCTTTTCAGTAGGCTAAGGCACAGTATGGTTAATCGAGACCTGCAGACCAGCCACAAAGCCTGCATAACTCTCCATGGCCAGCTGCCACCTGCCAATCTGGGCGCCCAGCGATAATGCTTTGTTTCGTTTTTTTAGTTATATTGACCCCACCCAGCCTTCTGAATGGCACAATGTAGACCTACATCGGACCTCTGACTGACTGTGTGCTTCCTAAGTCTCTCCCCCCCCTTTTTTGACACAATTCTTGAAACTAGTCATCGGTAGAAGGGCTGTACTTTAGAAGTACATGTATAGGGGTGTCAAGTTTGTAACACTCTGCACTCAGACAATTCTGCTACACATTCATGTAATTCCATGGACCAAGCCATTTCATAAGGGGCTGGATTGATGTTCATATTTCAATGTAAACTGTAAGCTGGCTATGTGGATTTCGATTATTCTTAGATTAGACGGGCCAGCGTTTGACTTTGTGTGTCTACAAAGAAATATGCACAGCTGACATAGAATGAGAGCACAAGTGAGGTAACTGGTAGAGATGAATAGATACGTAGACGGTTTTAGCTTTCATATTTAAAACTCACTTTTACCCTTGACAATTTTGATTGCTGGTCAATGCGAAACTTGTTGAGTGGGCCATGTTGTTCTGTATGAAATAGCAAAGACTTTAATTTGATACATTCCCCTCCAGCATCATTATTTTGATTGGAATATAGACTTGCAGGGTACTTGAGTGGACCACGTGGCCTTTGATTTCTGTTCTAACAGGAGTTCATCATTGAGTAGTCACAGGATTAAGGTTAATTTATAAACCTGCTCATTTTTTACGGAGAGCTCCACTCAAAATAGTTTTTTTTTTTCCTTCATTGACTTTATTAAATATCAGACCCACCCTCGGTTCCAACGAATCAGAAGTGTAGGCAAGCTCACAGTAAATTGCTTGTCTACTTAGAAATCTAGTTGAAATTCAAAATTCAAAAGGTCTGCTGTCGGTTGACAAAAAATTAAGTGTCACGTAGGCTATATTATGCCATGTAATAAGGGTAGGGCAGGGGAGGGGGATGGGGTGGCAGCCGAAGAACAGTCGACATGAAAAACATGATAAAGGATCAAAGAGACAAAGCCACTAGAACTTGGATAGTGGGTGGGAAGGGTAAAGAGTGGCTTTATAGACAAGCAATGCATCTGGTTGTGGTACGTAGGCACGCATTTGAGCATCTCTATCCACCCTTGCCCCTCCCTACCTCTGATAAAAGCACAGATTTCATGTAAGGCTTGTTGGGCAAGTGCGATTTTTCCATGCAGCTTTGTGTACTTTGTAAGCATATCCTTGGGGCTGGGTTATGTTTGCACTACCTGGGCTGTCGGAATCAGACAAGATTGAAAAAAACAGACCCTTGCAGAAGTTTGGTAAAAACAAGGAAGGTAATCATGTAGTAATTTGACTTTGTTTGGTTAGTTCCTTTGGAAGGCATATGACCTTGGCTCCAACGAATCTTGCATCCAACAAACTTTTAAAAATGACCGCACTAATTCATTGAGTCCGAGGTCTACTATATTAAAAAAGTGTTCATTATGAACTTAGGTTGTTGTCAGATAATAGAACATAGAGTACTTTTGAATTGAAACTCAGTTTTGATGTGATCATGTGCTATGTTTTTTGTGAAATGGTTTGTTGTTAATGAAAATTGATGTTGTTGTTGTTGAGAAGTGATTCATATGTATATTCATGTAAATTGTTAACCATATTATTGTATGCAGTGGTGTGGTATGAATTTATAAAAACTGTCAGTATGGCCATGGATGATAAATAAACCTAAGATTTCGGTTAAAACCTAATCCAACCCTAATTATTGTTATTTTTTAACTTCTTGTTATATATTTGTATCACAAATGTGGCAGAACTAGATTCTCTTGTATTTTTAATATAGAAAACATTTATAGTAGGTTTACTCTAAACAATGTACTTTTGAAGGAACATATAATTTGCGCCCAGGGCAAATGAGTTGGAAGTTGCGCTGGGTGAGTTCAAGTCATAGCCATTTTTGCCTGTTTTTTTTTTTTTTTTACTATTTTCCAACTGTGATTCCAAAATATTTCTATTTTCAGATTAAAAAAGGTTAAATTGTCATTTTTTGAAAATGAAAAAGGAAATTTAGTATCTTAGCTGGAAAGTAGTTAAAAATAACCAAAAACGGGCGTATATCTTCATTGCCCGGCACGACTTCCGACTCATTTGTCCTGGTTGCAAGATATATAAATTATATAATGTTTATTCAAGGTGTTCATAAGCAAAAGAAAATGTTGATACATTTTGTTACGTTACAAAGAAAGAGAAAAATATAAACTATGCATGTAATTTTCAAATTGGTGTCAGAAAATTTCAAAGTTCTTGTTTTCCGTGAACATAGGGATTATTTTTGGGGTCTTGAGACCTCAGTTCACAAGTGTCCTATCTCCGCTTCCTAGACAATCACCTGTAGATTATGCTTAACATATACCGTGTTCCCTAGTTTAGATTAAGAATGTACCTGGATAATGCAAGCCATGATTAATGATTGTTATTGTGGATCCTCTGTATTCCATGGAGAATGAAATCTTAACAGCATGATTTCTCAAAATTACAAAAAGAGGAGATAGAGCAGTTGCAAACTGAGGTCATAAAATAGTAGAAAAGTATCCCCAACCTGCAGAGAATAGAGAATACATGCATTTTCTTGCCCTCTTATGGTGGTATGGGGTGGAAAAATATAAAAATAGATTTTTTTTTCCCAATTTACTTTTCCAGACAATTTGATATTCAGGTATATCACCTTATGTTTGTAATGCCAAGATTACTTGTTTCTCTTTAGACACAACAGAGGCATCAGTTGAGGAAGTTACCATCCATATTTGTTAAACCTGGCTTCTGTACTTGGGAATCGCTATCTAAATCCCAAAGATGCTAATTTTGTGGATGACCTCTTGACAGATATAACTGAGTACTTTGAGAGACAGAATTCATACAGGTACATTGCTATAAATTTAAGTAGTGAAACTTAGAATAAGCAGGTTCTCTTTGGCATGGAACTGATTGATTTTGAAACTCTAGACGAATGGGAGATCGTTTCGCAGATTATATGCCCTTCCAAAAGAGGAATTTGTGTAAAGGGAGATCATTTCGACCGGACTTTTACTTCCCTTTGCCAGATGAAAGATGTGTTAGGCAAGTATTGTAAAGAGGAAAAAATCCTTTTACTACTTGCCATTCGATCAACTGATCACCAAAAAAAAAAAAAAATTGATAAAATTATAACAATAAGAAGAAAACATTCTCTTTACATCATATTATAAAATAATTTTCATGGTGTATGTTTCAAGTAAAGGGCGCAAAAGTGATTTTTTTCCCGCTTTACACTGCTTGTTCAATCCCTCTTTTGTCTGGTTAAGGGAAGTAATTGGACTGAGCACAACGATCTCCTATTGGCATTGGACAGGATTGTCCTGGCGCTCATTCTTGAACAACCATCTGGCTTGAATATTTTTTTGACATCTAATGAGACAAAGGGTAAAAATTTGTTCATTCCTTTACAGTGAACCCATTTGTCTCTGCTCATTGTATAGATGGTCATTATGGTTTCCAGTGTTAGTTTCAGTAATATAATGTAGTTTTCTCTTCTGTCACATGTTTAGGGTATTGGTATTCCCTCCTCTGTGCAGCTACAACCGTCTGCTCATCCATAAAACTGTGGAGTCTGAATTTGTTGACCTGGCCACCTTTTCAGTAGGTGCTGGAGTTGCACGACGAACAGTGATTGCCTTTAGGGAAGCTTGCAGTAGGTAGGGACATTATAAAACATTTACGAATCACATTTTAAAAAAAAATCCTTTATGTATTTTTTTATTCATGTTGTGCCTTTTGAATTTCTGTTGACTCCTGAAGCATAGTTTTCTGTGGTACAGAAATATAATATGAGGTCATATTTCTTAATTTTTCCACAGCTTTTCATTGCATTATTTGAGAAGAGTATGTATCTGTTTTGTTTCAGTGTTGAAAACATGCATCTTGATTAGGCAGTGTTTCTCTGGATAAACGATTATCTCTCTGCTTATCGAAACCACTTTATTATATGTCTTGCGCCTATGACAAATGAGCTGGGAGATGTGCTGGGTGATTTCACAAAATGAAAATTTAACCTTTTGTAACCTAAAAAAAAATGATTGGTTATTGAGTCAGAAAATAATTAAAAATGACTGTAGCTCAAAATCATCCGGCGTGACCTCTGGCTCATTTGCCCGGGGCGCAAGACATATAAGGTATGAGAAAATCAAAAGTTCACATCAAATCAGACAAAAATTAAAAATCACACCACAGCAGTTAACTTTAAGTTGCATAAATTATGTGCAGATTGCCAAAAACTTTGAGAACACCACAGATCTCTTGAGAAAAGTTCCTTCAAGTGTAATATGAAGAAATTGGGGTACTGTCTGGGAAGAAATAAAGATGTCATTAGGATCTAAAGTGGATAAATAATGTCTACAATCAGTTAAGTGTCTTCTTTTACTTACCTTAGGATTGATATGAAAGATAAGAGGAAAGATAGAACAGAGTTTACTTTCTCATGTTTGAGATTGAGTAACATTTTATCAAAAAAGATGATAAATATAACTGGAATGGATCAATTATTAAAACTATGGAAGCCATTTCCTGTCACCACTAATACCAAAATGAAACCTTGTGAAATTTAAATACCTGTGCTAAACCAAGTGCTGTTTGAATATTTACACATCTTTCATAAGTTTTCTAATCACAACTTTTTCAGAGGTCCCAAAGGAGTTGAACTGATGAGTAATCCAACGTCCAGCTCACCAAGGGGGCGGGGAAGGGGGAGGATCAAAGAATTGTCAGCCAGTGAGCGTGTGGCCAAGTGGGTCAATCAAAGAGAAGCCAAACGTATCAATAAAGAAAAGTGGGCAAAAAGGAGTAGGGACACTCAGTCACCCACACCTGACTCAGAGGAAGGGACTGATACACCGGCAAGAGTGGAAGAGATGCCAGAGTCAGAAAGCAGTCTAGACAGGTAAATGTTGGATTGATTTTGAAAATAAAAATCAACAAGCTTTTCCTGGTTAGAACAAAGGAAGAAGAGAATGAATAGCAAACAGCAACTTGATTCTTTATTTTGCCAGCAAAGTGACAAATTTCTTGACAGTGAATGATTGAAATCTTTTAATCAATGGATGAACAATTGTACAATTTGGAATGCAGAATGGTAGAAGTGAAATAACCCTCAAGAAATGAGATATCAAGTTTTACAGATTATTTATTAATACATGGGTTTGAAATTATTATTATAATTAAAGGGGTAATGCAATGTCACAAACAGCCTATGCTATTTGTTGTAAAAAAATAAACTTGTAGTAGCCAAAACCATATTAGCGGTGTTATTTTTGCGAAAACATCACTGTTCATATGTTTATTTTGTGAAATAAGACGGCTTACAGTTCTGCGGTTCTTTTCGCTGGCTCTCTACGCCATTAACGTGCGATATCATGTCTTGCGCCCAGAGCAAATGAGTCGCAAGTTGCTCTAGGCGACTGCAAGTTACAGCCGTTTTTAACTACTTTCCAACTCAGATACCAAATTTTTCTTTTCAGGATAGAAAAGATTGAATTTTCGTTTTATGGGATACAAATATAAAATTTTGGTATCTCAGTTGGAAAATGGTTAAAAACGGGCGTAACTTGAAATCTCCCCGATTGACTTCCAGCTCATCTGCCCTGGGCGCGAGACATATGTTTCCATGCATCTCTGTACTACGAGGCTGTGCACATTCAATAGGGTGTAAACAGAGACTAAATCTACTTGTTATTCTTCGCTTTATCATCATTTCTTTTGATTGTAGTTTCGGAGCACTTTAGAGGACTTGAGTGGGCCATGTGGCTCTTGATTTTTGTTCTTCTCTTCTGTTCAAGGGGATTTTATCTTTTCACATGGACTTTCTCGCTGTTTTATTACATAAACTTACCTTTACCTTTTGAGGGAGTGTCTATTGAGCTGCGCATACTTATGGCGATAATTTCAAACTGGGCCGATAAACCCAAAGTTCAAGCGATATAGTTAGAAATATCACTCGTAACGAGGAGCCCCTAAAAACGCCCTTGCAACCGACAGTTCTCAGCCACACAATACTCCATTATTTACATCCTGAATAAGCCCACTCAAGCGTCCCATTAATGTGCCTTCCGGAAACAGATGACGTCACGCTCAGTTTGCGATCAGTTACAGAAAACCAATGAATGATGCTGTCTCTTTAACTGTTAAAATCTCAAATTTTAGAAGCCATCGGCCTCTAATTTATATGTCAGGGGGTTTACAATAATTGTAACACTTCATGTGAGGCAAAAACAAAAAGAAACTTGACACAACGAAATGATGTTGCACTACCCCTTTCACTGATAAGAGATTTTTAATACATAGTTTTTAGTTAGTAAAATGGATGAACATTCTGCAAAACCACACCACCAGAATTGTTGTTCATCAGAAAACAAACAATCTTAATATGTTAAAGTATTGCTGGACTTAACAGTCGGAAGAATATTTAAATTATTTTTCCTTTCTTTTACTTTAAATGTCTTTCATTTCATTCAAATTGCTCTTAATTACTCTTATGAACTTTTCAGGTCCAAGGCAAAACGAAATGAAGTCAAGTTGTATGTCCCACCATCACTAAGGAATAGGAAAGTGGAGAATCAAAGTAATGTGCCACCATCTGACCTTAAAGATTCAATGCCTATCAATCAAACAGACAGGGAAATGTTGTCAGAACCTCAAAATAATGAAATGTCTGATGGGAAAGGACTGTCTAGTGGTTCAAATGCGGAGTCATCATATAGTGATGGTGTGAAAAATTCTGACACCTCCTGTCAAGATGTCGTTGTTGAACCAACAAAAGTAAGGGGTAGAGGCAGGGGTAGGAAAAAGCCAGAGGTTGCAATTTATGTCCCTCGTGCTTTGCGAGCTTCGAAACTGGATGTCAAAACACCTTCTAAGACACAGCAAGAAGAACTGAAGAGTGGTAATGACAAGAGCCAGGGGGAGGAAAATTATAGTGATGCTCATGAACATCAGATGCTGTCTCAGTCACAAGTGGAACAACATGACATGTATGATGACAGTGTGAAATCTGATTTAGAAAGTGTATCAACTGTGCCTTACAATGAGATCGAATCTGTTTCTCATAATGAAGATCTCACAACCAAAAAGATGAGACATGGAGAAACTGATGAGCATCAGCAAAATCCATATGCAGAAAATACCAAATCTGTGAATACACAGATATGTTCAGAAACATCCACTGATGCATATACTTTTGAATTTTATGATCCAGCTATTGTAGCATTCATGCCTTCACCCCAGATCATTGACCAACCTTGTGATCCAAATAGTCATTTGACCTCAGGAAGTAATGCCCCGGTTTCATATCTTCATCATGGAGGTATATCAGCTCTAGAGAATAATGTTAATGTGAGCTCTGAAATGGATATCTTTCAAGAAAAGATCCAGGAAAATAATCAGTTCAGTAAGCCATTTTCTCCACTGGATCATGAGAATTGTGCTAGTGAAACAGCACAGTCAAATTATAACATGAATTGTGAAACAAAGACACAACAAACAGAAGGGAACAAATTTGGTATTTATTCCCAAAGTGGACTGCCTGAATGTGTTTTGTCACAGAATGTAGAGCTTTCAAACACTTCCATGTCAACTGATAAATCTAGTTCAGAAACAGGCTTTCATGATCAAATGGAACTTTGTAAAACTCAAAATATTTCCCCAAAGAACAGTGTTGAGCTTGATTCAGAAAATGGAAATTTCCGTTCTGAAGTTTCATGCTCCAGAGAGTCATCTGGACAAGGCCATAGTGAAACACATATTTCTGAACATTTCAAGTCATTGCAGCCTGTGGAGGTGTCAACAGCAAAACAAAATATCGAAGAAAATGAGAAAATTGGTGCGAATGTCAGTCAGTGTGACGAGCAGAGAAATGTGATCCAAGATGAAGTTGATGAGGATTCATGGGATAATCTGTTTGATGACAATGGTGATTGTCTTGATGAGTCAGTGATGAAAGAGGTAATCACTGTCAGGTATTTCAGATTTGAGAGAGAGAGGTGTAAAAATTAGTAGACAACAAGGATACTTTTAATAAGGCATTCATCATATCATCGGGGATGTAAATTGGTGCACAGATAACATGAAAGAGATTTGTATTTAGTCTGAGAAAATTATGATGTTCCTATGCTTAGTTAACAGAAAAGGTGCATTCCAAGAATCATTGTTGGCACCGTTCATATTAAGTGGTGATATATTGTAATGTGTGTGTTTTTTTTTGTTTGTTTTGTTTTGTTATGTTGCATTTGTTATTGTCTTCTCACAAGAAATTTCAATTTTAAATTTATTTTATTTCATTCTATTTTTTTGTATGTCACGTTGTAACATGTTTGTACACTTGAATATTCTCAAATTTCGATGAAATCATTTTTGTGCCACAGTAATCTAGAATGAGGATGTTTTAATCCTTTTATCTCCAGCTGACAGAATATGTTGGTAAAGTTGAGATTGACAAGCCAAAAATCAATTATTTAAATTATGAACCAAAAGAGCCAGAGTTAGATTTGGAAGGTAAGTGAGATTTGTCATTTCCATCAAATGATATTGAACAGTGACATATTGAAGGATAAATAAATCATTATCCTCTACACATGTTAATATCCTCTGCACATATTAACTTACATAAAAGTACTCATTGTTTTTTTTTTGCTGAGCTTTTATTTCATTGTCATGATTATGTCAGAAATACCCATGTAAGACAGTACGGTTTCTCTTTGTTCTTCATTTTTATGTTTCGGTACATGTGCATGTTGAATTTGAGGGAGAGGGAAGGGTCCTGAAATAGCTTTTTGCTCAAAATATTTGATTTTTGGTTTTTGTTTGCTTTTAAAGGTTTGGTCTCTGCTGATATAAAAATGGCATAAAACAGTTGATATGTCCATTCTCAGGTGTCGGGAGGATGGTCAAACAACAGCGAAGGTTGATTGGCCCCTCTGCCATTCAGGCTCTTGCCCATTTGTTGCACTTTATCCAGTGATAGATCATCAATATTTCACTGGCTACTGGCAAATTGTGTAGAAAAGGCTTGATTTTGATAATCAAATCTTCACTAATATCGGGAGCCCCAATGCCAAGGTTGAACACTGATTGGTAATCCGAGGCCCTGACTACACGGAATATTAGTGAAAACGTTCAGCTGAGCCTCTAAAATTGACATCCCAGGGCCTGATGAGAGCAAAATATGTCCTGTTTCAGAATATATTAGTGGACTATCTATCACAGGAAGGGTAAAAATGCACTTGGTTTTGACTGAGGAAGACATGGTGGCCATACATAGCCCTCCTTGGACCCTGAAATGACTCTACTGAACCCTTTTGCTGATGGGGGGTAGGAGAGTCAAAATAGAGGAAAAATGGGAGTAGAGACACAGGGAAGGGCAAAAGAATGCACAGAAATCATGGAAAGAAATCACTTAGGTGAAACAAATATGTTTTGGGGTTGAAATTCAGATCAAACGCTCTTTCTGGCAGTTTTTTAGCAAAAAAACCCCCAAAACTTTTAAAAATGCAATTTCCTTAAAATGTGTTTTTTTAGTCCAATATGTGATCTTCTTTTTTATTTCTGGAGCGCTTGCCATGAAATTTGCCATGAATAAAGAAAAAGACAGTACAAAAAAGTAATGAGAGGGGATTTTTGATAACATTTAAAAATTTTTAAGAAATTTGAGATTGAGGGTCAAATTTTTAAAAATCCGTGACTTTTGTAATAGCGATTGTAAACATTTGTGAAAAAAACAAAACAAAACAGTCAGTTATCGAAAAACCCCTAGAATAATTTCAAAATTTCAAGACAGTCTGTTGAAAAATGTAGAAGTCTATTTATAGAAAAGTTACGCAATATCGGGTAGTAAAATCCATGATGGTGGCCGTTGTAATCATGATGATTTCGATTTTTTTTCTCCTAATTTGACCATGCTGAATTTGATGGTAATGGTTGAAATCATTTCCCCCAGGAAGTT